>CM019069.1:32084534-32372930 GCA_009667805.1 Leptobrachium leishanense | reverse complement strand
TTGGCGCTTAATAAATAAAAATAATAATCAAAATTATGTTTCTTGCGATATATTTACCGATACTCTGGTCCAGGGTTGAGTTGGTGAGGTTCAAAACGCAGTCCACAGCTTGTTCGGTGATATCGCCCAAGACTAACTCCACGGTGGTTCCACGTACATTGAATCCCAAATTAAGGTTCTGTGTGAAAAAGAACAGTAACAAAAAATTTGCTTTTTTAACCCGTGCAAACTTCATATGCCTTTACTGAACAACACTCAACCAGGGTTAGGGACAGGGTAATAGACCACAGGTTTATTAGGAGGTGAATGTAAAAAGCCATTTTTCCCCCCTATAGGGTTAATTCACAGTTGACACTTGATTAAGTGTGCCATGCCTCTTGCAGACAAGGTGGTTCCCTCTGAGAGGGCAGTCTTGGTGCTGGGTGCAGAAGTGAAGGAAGCTAAATCCTGAAGCCAAAGGACAGTACATTTTATTTTATTTCGCTCATTGGTAAGCGGCTTAGCCCTCCAAAAATATAGTAAGGCATACTGAATGTTTAGTTAGGCTCCACATAAAGGAGTAGGTGTTTGACTTATATTTGTTTTATTTTCTTGTTTATGGTGTACCCTGCAAGTACCGTGGCTGCATAATAAAGAAATTCCTGAAGCACCGACCCCTGTGTCCAGTGATAAATATCACAGGGGCTAAAAAATGTAAACAAACAGGGGCATTCCTGGTGCTAAATCTGGGGAAATGAACACAGTTCAATGGACCCTCTTTATCACTGACATCCTGGCCACAGTTATTTATTTAGTTTTCTTTCTCATCTTTAAAATATTTTAAAACAGCACTAAATGGAAGGCTCCACCGTACCTGGACCTTCGCGATCTCCATCTTCATGACTGTTAAATACTCCTTATAAACATCTGGAGTGAAAGCAACAATGGAGATCCCTGAAACGGATGATTTGCCTTCAGTCAGGTGTTCTCTAATGCCTTTCAGAATGGATTTTATTGATTCCTTGGGGTCTAGTTTTGCCACTCCTGTAAGAAAACGGAGATTGCAATTAAAGTTCAGTTTTATGCTGCAAATTTGTTCTTAAAAATAATAAGTGATATTTTCCTCTATATGTGTCACTGGGTGCATCCATTGTGTGATATTTTCCTCTATATGTGTCACTGGGTGCATCCATTGTGTGATATTTTCCTCTATATGTGTCACTGGGTGCATCCACTGTGTGATATTTTCCTCTATATGTGTCACTGGGTGCATCCATTGTGTGATTATTTTCCTCTATATGTGTCACTGGGTGCATCCATTGTGTGATATTTTCCTCTATATGTGTCACTGGGTGCATCCATTGTGTGATATTTTCCTCTATATGTGTCACTGGGTGCATCCATTGCATCCAAACCGCCCCCCCCTCAGGGCCATATTACATTGATAACACTAACGTTACCGCTCACCCGTGTGAGCGTTAACGTTAGCCTTGGATGCCCTTGCGCGGGCGCACCATATTACAATCCCGTTAGCGATTCGGATCTTGCGCTTATCAGCGCAAGGTTACTGTACTTTGCGCTCTCTATGCTTAACATGGGGAGCACAAAGAGTTAATTAGCATTAGGATTACAAAGTCCTAATGCTAATTACCGTCCTGCTGCGGTTAACTCGAACATTAACCACAGCTGGGACCTGGTGCTAAATGATACGTCTTCTGCGGAATCAATCAGCACCAGCTGAAACCCCCCCCAAGGTGAGACCCCCGGGTTACGATTCAGGCTGCTGGATTAGCGCCTGCCTCGTAATATCACGTTAAAACGGGGACACTAAGGAGAAACCTGCAGACGCAGGTTTTTCTCCTTAGCGTCCCCATTTTTAGTGTGAAGATCATTATATGGCCCTATGTTGGGAAGACTCAGAAATCTCCAGTTTTCAAAGTCTTCCGAATTTTGGAATTTTGGATATGGGATGGCCAATCTGTATATAATTAGTCTGTATATAATTTTTACCTGTCCCGATAGCTGGGAAAGCAACGGAATCCAGTTTGTTTTTATTACATTCTTCGAGCACTTGCTTTGCCGCTTTGGTAATGCCATCTGGTGTGGTGGCTCCAATCACGTGCATAATTTTCTTACATTTAAGATTACCAGCGCCAGTCACGACAATATCACCATGGGGTTGTTGACCTGTAAAGTAATGTACAAGAGACTAGATTTGCATGATGTGCTCTTTAACCCCTTAGTGACAGGGAGGTTTCAAACAAATTTAGTGACCGCTGCTGTTTTTACGTTTCTGCGCTGTTAGTGTTTAGGTCAAATTTTCCTCTTACTCATTTACTCATCCCACACATATTATACACGGTTTTTCCCGCCATTAAATGGTCTTTCTAAAAATACCATCATTTCCATCATATCGAATAATTTACTATAAAACAAAATATGAAATATGATGAAAAAATTGTAAAAACACACTTTTTCGTAATTTAATCCCCAAAAGCTACAACCACCAAAAAAGACCCCGGCTAAATAGTTTCAAAATTTTGTCCCGAGAATAGAAATACCCAATTTTTTTACATGCTTTTGCTTTTTAATCCCTTCACTGCTGAGCCAGTTCACCTATGTGCGCTGAGCTCATTCTGACTGTTTTATGCTCATTATTTTTAGATGACAGCCTAGGTACTATTTAAATAAACCCCCCAGACAAAAATTTAAAAACAAAACCCAAATTTTTTTTATTATTTTTATTTATTTATTTTTTTAAATTTTATTTTTACACCAAACCTGGTCATATTTGGTATCATTGGAAAGGCCATCATCAGGCCTTATCAAATATGACCCTCTAGCTGAGGATCCAAAGGATCCCCCTATCTCCACATGGCAGCTAGGGGTTAACTGGCCCACTGACAAACTCACACATCTGGTGAGGATGTCAGTGGGTGGGGGGTGACCTGGAGGTTTGACTGACATCCAAGATGTCAGCCCCCCCCCAGGTTTGAATCGCGATTTGGTGCAAATTTGCAGTGATTCAGCAAACAGTACGTCAGCCGTCCCTAAGGAGTTAATTTCTTGATAGGGTGGTACCCGGCATGAGCCTTTGTGGGACCCATATTACAGGGTTAAAAGCCTAAAAGGAAGGAGACAACTACTGGCTGAATGCCGACAAACAATAGAAATGGGCAGAAGGTGAAGACGCCACTCAGCTGGGCAGGGATTATCTATAGATATTACTGGAATAAATTACACTGAATGGCCATGTCATAATGTTAAGGGTTGACCCAACACACAGACACCCAGCACCACACAGAAAGACCCTAAACCGACGGGCCGGTCCTTAGAATGGCCGGGTCTATTCTAAGGATAGGAAATAGCTCTGTTGGATGGAGCAATCTCAGTACAACACTGGAATCACGTAAATACAGACAAGGCATACTAGCAGGACGGGACAAGGCAAAAAGCAGGGTCGATACACAGATTGGTGCCAGGTACAATCATGGTCAATACAGAGGAAAGGTCAGTAAACAAGAAGCAGGTTTGGTACATAGATAATCCACACAACGGCAGGAAGGGTTAAGGCAGAAAGGCAAGGTCACAAAACTAGCGGGGATGGTACATGGAATAAACAGAGGCAGGAAGGGTTAAGCACAAGGAAATGCACTGTAAGGACATCTGGAAAATAAGTAATAAACCAGAGAACAAGGCAAGGATGGGGTTACAAAATAAACAAATAAAAGGCAAGTGAAACGGGAAACAAAATAAACAAAGAACCAAAGGCAAAATCAAAGAGCAAGGTGAAGTAAGGACCAGACAGAATAACATCCAGGATGGAGACTCAATGACAGAGGAGAGCACTGCCTTATGGGAGTCATGCCCTTAAATAGCTGCTGGACAAAAGCTACAGTTACAAGTGTATATAAAGCGTCAACAGGTTCTGTAGCGCTGAACAATGGATGAGACAGAACAACAAAAATACATACGAGTTAAACAAACATAAGAGTAGAAGAGAAGACCCTGCTTGAGAGCTTACAATCAAAGAAAGATTCTGGACTGAAGGCTGCAAGAAAATAATGGACTGGAAGCAGGAATGACAAGGCAAGAACTAAGAGCTGGCATGGATCGGCACAACCGGCTGGGTAGTTGACCCTCCTGTGGTCTCCAGAATCATGAAATTTCTACACATAAATTTGTTTTTACTTGCGAGAAAGTTATAAATTCAGCACGGAGTAGGAGAAAGCCAAAGCTTTCAAAGGTCTGATGACAAGACAGTGGGATAGATGTCACCCTCCCCAATTTATTCGGATTATATAGACGATGATATAGACACAGGACTAGTATACATCAAATGGGCACACAATCCTTAGACAGTATCCACTGCAAAAATTGTAAGTGCGTAAAAAGTACCATTAGCAGAGAATATGTTCTAAAAGCTTAATATTTTTTTACTGAATATGATAAACATTTTTATTTTCTAGCGTTGCATGTACTGGGCAATATGTTCATGCAAAGCTGTTAAAACACATAAGCCACAGTAAAGAGAATCAAACTTTACCAATTAAAAAAAATAATGTTATACAAGCTTCCTAACGTAGAGTAATAATAGCATAGTCTATAGGAATATCAGCCATACCCATCCTTTTGCATTCATCCTGTAAAGGAGTTCCACCAGCTTCCAGGATCACCTTGGATATACCTTTAAGTTAATGATAAAAATGAGATTGGTAGACATGTTTCAGCAATTAAAATAGCAATAATAAGTGCATTTTACATTCTCAAGAGACCCTGGCCAATGGATAAACCTGATTTCAACATTCATATTTAGTAACCTCTATATTATCAACTATTTCATATCAAGATTGGCAGGTGTGAGAATGGGAGTCTGGGTCTGTGGTTTCCAAGGTGGCATGGTTGTTACAAAGTTTGGGAGGGCACCCAAAAAGGACATGCTTTGGGGCACTAATGCCCGTCAGGATGACTGAGTGCCCAGCAAAGCCCTGATTTTACTTAATCACCACAAGTGTCAGAGCACTGGCGCTCATGGCACATTTACCCTCAATCCTCCTGAGAACAACTTGACTGCTTATGGCCCCTACATCCAATAACTCTCCTCTTCTTGCCGCAGTCACCTCCGCAATATTGCCAAAATTCCCGCAGAGATCATGCCGATGTCACACACTGAGACCAATCGCTGTAGCGAGCGTTCTCCGAGAGGCATACGTTGGATCGGAGCTGCCTATGCGCATGCAGCTCCGATCCAACGTTCTGCACAGGTGCTACAGAGCATGAGACTAGGTCATCCACTAGTTATTGGGGATTGGGGGTATATGGAATTATCCTCCTATAGATGTTGTTTTATCCAATTCAATAGATGTCTTTAAAAAAGTCTGTATGCATTCCGGGTAAAATATGAAATAAAAATATAAAAGTATAAAACTTTAAGGGCCCACCCTATTACAATCTTTGCGTTAAAACGCTCGCGCAATGCGTGAATTTGTGCGCCAAGCGTTAAACGTTAACACGCGTAAATCAACACTGGAATTACAGTCCTCGCGCATTTTTCAATCCCTCGAGCAATAATGCACGTAAAACGGACGCGCACAAATGCTCGTGCAGTAACGTTGCACGCAGAAATCAGTGTGCTGACTGTTTTTTTCACGCGATTCAGTCAATCAAAATTAAGAACCACAATTATGTCACGTTAGGTTTTTGCACCTGCCAAAATCAATCTGAGTAGATATCCTGCAGCAATAATAAAAACACGCACAACTTCTACATTTGATTATTTGGGTATGTGTAGAATGTGTAACTATTAGGGATGCACCGATACCACTTTTTTAAGACCGAGTACGAGTACCGATACTTTTTAAAAGTACTCACCGATACCAAGTACCGATACTTTTATTTAATGTCATGTGACCGCTTTCCAATAAGAACAGACCATATAAAAATGCCCCCCGCTCACATGTATATCCCCCCGATATATATATATATTCATACTGCCCCAGCTCATGGATTTGCCCCAGCTCACTCATGGATTTGCCCCAGCTCACTCATGGATTTGCCCCAGCACATGGATAATGCCCCAGCACACACATGGGTTATTATGCCCCCACAGCTCACACATGAGTATGCCCCCCAGCTCATGGATATGCCCCCACATGGATATTGCCTCCAGCTCATGGATATGCCCCCACATGGATATGCCCCATCATGGATATGCCCCCTCATGGATATTGCCTCCAGCTCATGGATATGCCCCCTCATGGATATTGCCTCCAGCTCATGGATATGCCCCCACATGGATATTGCCTCCAGCTCATGGATATGCCCCCTCATGGATATTGCCTCCAGCTCATGGATATGCCCCATCATGGATATGCCCCATCATGGATATTGCCTCCAGCTCATGGATATGCCCCATCATGGATATGCCCCCTCATGGATATGCCCCCAGCTCATGGACCGCCCCCCCCCCGACGATACTTGCCTTCCTGGGCGCCGCCGAGAATGTCTCCGCGCACGCTCGTTGGAAGGACCCCAGCCGCGACCACGTGATCCCAGCTGGGGTCCTTCCAACCAGCGCGCGAGCGCGGAGACATTCCCCGGCGGCGCCCAGGAAGGTAAGTATCGTCGCGGAGAGCAGCTGCAGGGCCTGTCTGAATGCTCTATCCGCATTCAGACAGGCCCTGCAGCTGCTCAGTGTGTTTAATACTTACCTTCCTGGGCGCCGCCGGGGAATGTCTCCGCGCGCGCGCTCGTTGGAAGGACCCCAGCCGGGATCACGTGGTCGCGGCTGGGGTCCTTCCAACGAGCGCGCGCGTGGAGACATTCCCCGGCGGCGCCCAGGAAGGTAAGTATTGCGGAGAGTGCGGGGCCGGCTGTCCGAATGCCGATAGAGCATTCGGACAGCCGCCGCAGCCCCTCGGATGCCGGAAGCCGGCTCAATGCCGGCTTCCGGTATCGGAAAAAATATCGGGGGTACTGCACGAGTACCAAGTACTCCTGCAGTACCCAGTATCGGCCCCGATACCGATACTAGTATCGGTATCGGTGCAACCCTAGTAACTATACTTTGCTGCATGTTTTTTTTTTGGGCTGGTGTATTTGGGTTCGACCAGGTCGTTAAGATTTGCCATTAACAACTGCTTTTAGGAGTTGATCAAATTATGCGCGCAAACGATGTGCGTTAAAAACTGCGCATAGATTGTAATACCATCCGCATACCAGCGCACAAATGCATTTGTGCTCACAATGTTAAGTATAGGACGCGCGCAGTACAGTACGCTCGCAAAGGGTTCGCGCAGGTTCACCCACGTTAGACGAGTGCGCGCGTTTGTTGCGCTGACTTTGTATTGTGATGTTCTGCGCAAAGGGTTTTGCCCCTCGCGTTAATGCGTTTTTGCGCCGGCGCAAACGTTTGCGTGAAGATTGTAGTAAGGCCCTAAATGTACTGCTTACTATTCTAAGGAAAAATCGTATTGCCATTGTGGAATCAAGATGGGTTTTATGTCACTTTGGGCACAGTTGGAACATACTTCAAAATAGTTTATTTTTCTCCTTCTTTTTGATCAGAAACAGCTGTAGGGATGTAAGGCAGGCTGCATTGATGGACATTTGTCTTATTTGGAGCTGCATATTATATAGTGGTGTGCCTTCGTTTCATAATAAATTGAAATTCGTAACGAATATTGTTAATTCGTATTTCGGAAGTACTTCTGAAATAAGAAATTGATTTCATCCAAATTAAAAACAAAACAAAACAAAACGGTATATAGAACAGATTTAATTCGAATCAATATCAACTCTCAAATTTGATCTTTACGTACAATACGTACAAGTACTACAGCAAAACAACTTTATGAAACAAATCAGACTCGTTTCGCTGTTACACAAAGCACCCTGTACCTGTCCATTGGCCTCTGGTGCTGAATTTGGTGCAATTTTGGTGCTTTGTGAATAGACCCTAGAGTTATACAAGAGAAGGAACAACAAACTTACCAAATGTCTGGGTGAGTGATGTGTTATTCAGGTTCACCAGTGCATCCACATCTTCCTTGGTGATATCAACATTTTTTAAAGTCACTAGAGTTTCCTCTATGACTAGCTCACACTTCTCGAGCATCCTGCAAAAATTTAAAAAAATACAATTAAGTACTCTTGTACTAACTCTAACAGCATAGTACGAGTCAAGCAGCAGGTTTTTAATAAATGCTAATGATCAACCAGCTTGAATTAAACTACCATAACACATTTTTGCATGCTACATTTTGTGCTAATTGTAACCCCAATAAAAGTATTACTAGGGCAGTGGTAGTTGACCATTAGCTTTGTCATCGTATTTTCTCATATTTGATTAACCCCTTCATTACCGAGTGATTTCTGTTGAAGTTAATTTTATCATAACTTTTATTTCAAACCTGGGATGTGACGATAACAATTAAATTCAGGGTAAAATCAAATGAAAATTGCACAGGGATTGTTGTTCTGAGATAGTAAAAAAAATGTGAATTTGCTCATTATTAATTTTTCGTGTATCCGATTATCCTCTACAGAAATATTGCTGGTATGAAAGGTTCTAATCTCTAGATGGCGTCCTTTATGTCACACAATTTCAAAGGGGTCTGCATTATCAGCAGACAGGCAGAATTGGACTTTATGTAAGATGCAGTAAATATGATAAAAAATAGATAATATAAATATTCAGCTCTCCTGCTTATGGGATTTGAGGTGATCATAATGAGATTATTAGCAATGCAGCTTCCAAATAATACCAATATCTATATGTGCTGCATAATGTCTGTGTGTGGCATTTACAGCAACACCTTGTATCTGTATGTGCTGCATAATGCCTGTGTATTACAATTACAGTAACACCTTGTATCTCTATGTGCTGCATAATGCCTGTGTATGGCAATTACAGCAACACCTTGTATCTGTATGTGCTGCATAATGCCTGTGTATGGAAATTACAGTAACACCTTGTATCTGTATGTGCTGCATAATGCCTGTGTATGGCAATTACAGCAACACATTGTATCTGTATGTGCTGCATAATGCCTGCGTATGGAAATTACAGCAACACCTTGTATCTGTATGTGCTGCATAATGCCTGCGTATGGCAATTACAGCAACACCTTGTATCTGTATGTGCTGCATAATGCCTTTGTATGGGAATTACAGTAACACCTTGTCACCTTGTATCTGTATGTGCTGCATAATGTCTGTGTATGGGAATTACAGCAACACCTTGTATCTGTATGTGCTGCATAATGCCTGCGTATGGAAATTACAGCAACACCTTGTATCTGTACTGTATAGGGATTTCACTCATTATAACCTCATGAGTCCTGAGTCTTATCCTTATACAGCAGTGAGTGACCCCAGAGCTCTCCCTGTATTCTGCCCTCTTCCTGGCTGTTGTAATACAGCAGCCAAGTGTTTGAACTTTTTGTTAGAGTGATGTTTGGGGCTGCTATTTGCAAGGTGATTGTAGAGAGATAAAAACAGGATTTTGTTTAGCCACAGGGCACACACTAATCTTGATCCAAAATGGTGTCAAATGGGCTTTTGATATGGTAATGACTACTTTTCATTGTATTACAATGCAAAATTGAGTGAATGGGGCTAAAGGGATGTGTTATCATTTAGAATTCACTTTAAATACTTTGTCAAGAGGCTTTTGCAGCTAATGACTATTTGAAGTTTGGATCGCATGGACATCACCAAATGCTGGGTCTCCTTCTTTGCGATGCTTTGCCAGACAAATATATATATAGAAAGTATAGGAGACGTTAATGTACAGTAACCTGAAATGGGATGGGTAAAAAATCAGCACAGCGCTTGAAGCGTTAAACGCAGCACTCAAGCCGTACAGTATTAACGACCAGGTTGTGATTAGGAATGAGCTGTTCGGGTTCGGACGGTTCGGAGTTCGACCCGAACTTTGGCAGTTCGAAAGTTCACAAATTTCAAACTTTTTGGGCGTGTTCGGTTCGGGTTCGAAAAAAAAGAAGAAATTTTGAAAAAAGTATAGAAAATGCTTAAAAAAATATTAAAAAATCTAGAAATAAAGAGACTCTTTACTGCAGAATATTATAAGCAACGGTTTATTAGATATTGAATTAAAAACTAATGTGTACGTGGAAAGATTATCAACTCTAAATGACCTCTGTTCACAAACGGGCATAACACCAGGTGTTTTTAGTCTGGTAATCAATTTGATACATTGTACAATATACTGAGGGTGGGGTGGTGTTTGCTTCTGATTGAGATATGAGAATTAATTTCCCTAAAACATCCTAATATGCTGCATTTAACTGGTGTTTGAAAAAAATCTAAAGCAATGTTATTTTTCACCTCGCGATTAAACATTCAAATGGTTATTCAGAGAGCGGTGAAAAGCAGGAGAATAACTGGAGAAGTGAAAATTCTAGGTCAAAATAGCCAAACCAGAAAAATTCTCCCATTTATCTCACTTTCCAAATCGGCTATTTGGTCTAGATTGTTCTCTTCTCTTGCCAGTTCTCCTGGCTTTCACCTCTCTCTCAGGGTTGTTCAGAGAAAGGTGAAAACCAGGAGAATGGCAGGAAAAGAGAACAATCTGGACCAAATAGCCGTTTTGGAAAGTGAGATAAGGCTAGGGTCAGACTAACGCATTTTTTGCAGCGACCGTCAAAAAGTGCGTCCGAACGCACTGACGTATTTTTTCACGGATTGCGCGAAAACGGTCATACGATGCGCATTTTTGTGCGTGATTTTTTACGATCCAAACCAGGAAACTTTGGGTGTCTGGACGTTATGTTGGCCGGACATGAGCAGGGTCTGACGTCTCCAAATCACGCACACACGCCGCTAGTGGACGCAGCGCACTCTGTATGTCCGTACTAGCGGTTCTGCGTTCTCGAAAAAATGCGTTCATTTTCCACTTTCATTGCGCATCCGGACTTTCGTGCGACCGTACTTCGTATATTGGCCGTCATTGCCCGTCATTTGCTGCTAGTGTGGCCGTGATTAAGTGCGCCTAAACGCACGTTAAAAATTCGCTAGTCTGACCCTAGTCTAAATGGGAGAATTTTTCTGGTTTGGCTATTTTGACCTAGAATTTTCCATTCTCCAGTCATTCTCCTGCTCTTCACCTCTCTCTGAATAACCCTGACAGGGTTATTCAGAGAAAGGTGAAACTCAGGAGAATGACTGGAGAATGTAAAATTCTAGGTCAAAATAGCCGAACCAGAAAAATTCTCCCATTTATCTCACTTTCCAAATCGGCTTTTTGGTCTAGAAGTTTCCATTCTCCTGCTTCTCACCGCCAAAAAATCAGTAAACATTTTCTGCGTATCCGAAAATGTCTCCTCTTTTCATACAGACTGCCGCCCCAAACAGTTGTTTATGGATAGATTAAAGGAAAAGCATTTACCGTCATTTGAAATGTCATTTTTTGTTTTTTACATATTTCTATACATCCTAGAAATCCGCCACTTCACGGGCAGGTTATGGGGACCTCCTAGGCATGATATTTGAAGGAATTTTTGGTTTTTATTTTTAACCCTTATTTCATGGAAAACTCACTGTCCCTATAAAAACGTTTTTTTTAAAAACTTCTTGTCCTTGTTTCCTGTCCCCCAGGGCACTACCCAGACCCCCACACACCTTTTATGGCAAATATGTAGCATATATGCCCTCTTGGAGGGCACTCCAAAAAAAACGAATTTTCAGCCCCATTGACTTGCATGGGGGTTCGGGTTCGGGTTCGGTCCCGAACAAATGGGAAGTTCGGGTTCGGGCTCGAACCGAACTCGGGGTGTTCGGCTCATCCCTAGTTGTGATATGACCCCCGGTGTTTGTTTTGAAGTGATGAAAGTCCTGTTGCTTCAAGCAGCCTTCACAGACGTATAGAAGTTCAGTTTTATAACAGACGCCAGGAGGAAAACGTGAAATGTATACTAGCAGTACAGAACCCCTCCTCGCATAGCTTGTCATGCAAATTCCTGTAATGCTGCCTTCTACGAAGAAAATGATAGAGAACAAAAAATATATTTTAAGACTTGTTTACCCAGTTTTGGGCATTGATCTATTTACGTCAAGGACAGGCAATCCACAGCTGTGTGGAAGAATTTTTTATAAAAACGCAGATAGTCAATTTACTTCAGGGATATTCAGAGAAAGGTGAAACTCTGGAGAACTTTTGAAGAAGTGAAAATTCTAGGTCAAAATAGCTGAATTGGAAAGCGAAATAAATGGGGGAATTTTTCTGGTTTTGGCTATTTTGACCTAGAATTTTCACTTCTCCAAAAGTTCTCCAGAGTTTCACCTTTCTCTGAATAACCCTGCTCATGTCCCTGCTATTACAGATTTTGTACCCGCTACCAATTTGAAATGTAGGCAATGTATACACATATTTTCTTGTAACCAGGCGCATTTTCATATTACTATATTATTTATATTATTACTAATTAAGCCGAGGAATAAAGTGACCATTTAAAGACACAACGAAGCAGGAACCATGAAATACACCAGCTGAGGAAGCGAACTCATCGCGAAACGCGTCCTGGTTGTATATTTATGTATTTTACATCAGTAATACAATAAATGTATTCATTTTAAAAGATATTTCCTTTTGATCCAGCTTTTTTGCTGTCTGCTGAAGTGGAGGAATCAAGGAGACATCAGATACTGGAGGGGTGATCCAGCGCTCCCACTGGAAACCGCTGGCTGTACATACATCTAGGTACCCGAGTTGTACGACCAACACAAAATGAGTGGTACTGAATACAAATTGCTGACCTCACCCCCGGCGTCTCCTCCTATAGACGTCACATGTAGTAAGATAGAAAGAATGAATTGGGGTGGATCTGTAAATACAATAAAACCGTAATGGTGCTGTATGTTAACAATAAAGTTAAAAATTGGTCCCCTTAGGACCTCATTCACTAGATGTAGGAGTAAAAAAGGCATATCACAATAGTATCCACTGGTCACTCTGGAACTCCAGGACTCTCATGTTTCACGGACTCAAGGATGCAAAATTCCGGAAGGATCAACAGGTTATAAGTGATTTAAAAAGGTTGGTTTATTGAATACATTCCAACGCGTTTCGTCCTATAAGGACTTCATCAAGGAAGATGCCCGAGTTGTAGGCACTTTTAAACGTGAGTGATATTCCAACTGTTAATCTCACTAAAATACTTACAGGAGGGTGAGTTTATTTTATTTGAGGTAATCACTAGTGATAGGCCGAACACCCCCGTGTTCGGTTCACATTCGAACTCGAACACCCGAAAAAGTTTGACCGCGAACTTGAACACAATGTGAACACCATTAAAGTCAATGGGGCTCAAATGTTCGAAAATTAAGGGCATATATGCAAGATATTGGCCATAAAAGGTGTATGGGGGTCCGGGTACTGCCCTGGGGACAGGAAACAATGAAAAAAAAAAAGTTTTTAACCCTTTCACTGCTGAGTGCTGAGCCATTTCACCGCTGTGCGCTGAGCTAATTTTTACCGCTTTTGCTCATGTTTAAATGCGATTTGTTAAGCCATAGGAAATGTTTGACCAACAATGAGTGGGAAATGTTTGACCAACAAGGAGTGGGAAATGTTTAACCAACAATGAGTGGGAAATGTTTGACCAACAATGAGTGGAAAATGTTTGACCAACAAGGAGTGGGAAATGTTTATGAATCCCTTAGGCTTCAATGTTAAAAATAGTCCCGTTTTAATGCAATATCTAATAAACCGTTTATTATTATATTCTGCAGTAAAGAGTCTCTTTATTTTTAGATTTTTTTTAGGATCTTTTAAGCATTTTTTGGAATTTTTTTGGAATTTTTTTTTCCTCGAACATTCCCCGAACGTCCCTAAAAGTTTGAAGTTCGCGGACTTTCGAACAGCCGATGTTCGAATCGAACTTTGAACCGATTCGAACAGGCAGCCCATCCCTAGTAATCACTACTGAAAGGAGAGAAGATTTTGTCTCTCAGCTTGTCTATGAAAAGAACTAAGAAGGAAGCGCAAAACATAAAAATACATTCAAATGTTATAAATTTATAAACAGATATGTGGATTTTAGCTAAAATATATGATAAGCGGCAACAAATGTATGATTTGACAGGAAAAATATTATTTGACACCTGAATACAAGCTTTCTAAAGTATGGAACCCATGGAAACATAGTTCCCTCTGCAAAAAAGTGGTGGAATTGCTTTCTCTTGTCTTCCTCCTTGACTTGACCCCTGATTCCTCCAGCATAAGACCAGATTGAGGATACTCAATTTCGGGGCACCTGCAAATGCTTTTGAAGATCGAGTATACCCTATCATGGTAGTGAAGGGGTTAAGAATGAATTAATATTCCATAAACTTAGTTGTTTATATTTATAAGTTATAGAATAACATTCAATCTTTGTTCTTGTATTGTATTATATTGTTTATTGCTCTGTTTTTTAGAGGTGTATAGTATGTGTATGTGTAGTGTTATCATGTAGAATAAATTTTGCTTTCCGAGACTGACAATCAGTAATGTTTTCATTTCATGTTCATTAGTAGTTGCATATCTTGATGTTTATCTGATTTTTTTCTTTCCTTTGCTGTAAATAAATATAATTATTTTACTCTGAAGTGACTGACACTGTCCAATCATTTTCCACCAAACTCTACCTGTTTATCGATACATACAGTCAGGTCCAGAAATATTAGGACATGGACACAATTCTAACATCTTTGGCTCTATACACCACCACAATGGAGTTAGAATGAAACAAACACAATGTGCTTTAACTGCAGACTGTCATCTTTAATTTGAGGGTATGTACATCCAACTCAGGTGAACGGTGTAGGACTTACAGCAGTTTGCAGATGTGCCTCCCACTTGCTAAGGGACCAAAAGTAATGGGACAGAATAATAATCATAAATCAAACTTTCCCTTCTTAATACTTGGTTGCAAATCCTTTGCAGTCAATCACAGCCTGAAGTCTGGAATGCATAGACATCACCAGACGCTGGGTTTCATCCCTGATGATGCTCTGCCAGGTCTCTACTGCAACTCTCTTCAGTTCCTGCTTGTTCTTGGGGCATTTTCCCTTCAGTTTTGTCTTCAGCAAGTGAAATGCATGCTCAATGGGATTCAGGTCAGGTGATTGACTTGGCCATTGCATAACATTCCACTTCTGTCCCTTCAAAAACTCTTTGGTTGCTTTTGCAGTATGCTTTTGGTCATTGACTGAGAGGGTGGTGGATACATGGAACAGTCTTCCAGTTGAAGTGGTAGAGGCCAAAACAGTAATTGAATTTAAGCAAGCATAGGATAGGCATAAGGCTATCCTAAACAAAAGATAAATCCAGGTAAAGTATCCATGTAATTGGGCAGACTAGATGGGCCGAAAGGTTCTTATCTGCCTACATTTTTCTATGTTTCTATGTTTCTATGGTTCTATTGTCCATCTGCGCTGTGAAGCCCCGTCCAATGAGTTCTGCAGCATTTGGCTGAATGTGAGCAGATAATATTGCCTGAAACACTTCAGAATTCATCCTGCTGCTTTTATCAGTAGTCACATCATCAATAAATACAAGAGAACCAGTTCCATTGGCAGCCATACATGCCCATGCCATGACACTAACACCACCATGCTTCACTGATGAGGTGGTATGCTTAGGATCATGAGCAGTTCCTTTCCTTCTCCATACTCTTCTCTTCCCATCACTCTGGGACAAGTTGATCTTGGTCTTATCTGTCCATAGGATCTTGTTCCAGAACTGTGAAGGCTTTGTTAGGTGTTGTTTGGCAAACTCTAATCTGGCCTTCCTGTTTTTGAGGCTCACCAATGGTTTACATCTTGTGGTGAACCCTCTGTATTCACTCTGGTGAAGTCTTCTCTTGATTGTTGACTTTGACACACATACACCTACCTCCTGGAGAGTGTTCTTGATCTGGCCAACTGTTATGAAGGGTGTTTTTTTCACCAGGGAAAGAATTCTTCGGTCATCCACCACAGTTGTTTTCCGTGGTCTCCCGGGTCTTTTGGTGTTGCTGAGCTCACCGGTGCATTCCTTCTTTTTGAGAATGTTCCAAACAGTTGTTTTGGCCACGCCTAAAGTTCTTGCTATCTCTCTGATGGGTTTATTTTGTTTCTTCAGCCTAATGATGGCTTGCTTCACTGATAGTGACAGCTCTTTGGATCTCATCTTGAGAGTTGACAGCAACAGATTCCAAATGTAAATAGCACACTTGAAATGAACTCTGGGCCTTTTATCTGCACATTGTAATTGGGGTAATGAGGGAATATCACACACCTGGCCATGGAGCAGCTGAGAAGCCAATTGGGACCTTTGGTCCCTCAACAAGTGTGAGGCACATCTGCAAACTGCTGTAAGTCCTACACCGTTCACCTGAGTTGGATGTACATTGGATGAGAGCTATGTGTTGAAATATGTAAACCTCTGTTCTTAATCTTTCAAGATTCTTTTCTTTCAGGAATAGTACCAGAGGATTGGAGAAAAGCTGACGTGGCCCCTATATTTAAGAAAGGTTTAAAATTTGTGCCTGGGAATTATAGACCTGTGAGCTTAACATCTGTGGCTGGAAAGTATTTGAGGGGTTACTAAGGGATAATATTCAGGAATTTATTGGGAGGTATAATGTAATTGGCAAAAATCAGCATGGTTTCATGAAACACAGATCATGTCAGACTAACCTAATTACGTTCTATGAGGAAGTAAGTAGAAGTATAGATCAGGGGGTCGCAGTGGATGTGATTTACTTAGATTTTGCCAAAGCTTTCGACACAGTTCCACACAAAAGGTTACTACTTAAATTAAGAAAAAATGGTCTAGATGAAAATACTTGTTCTTGGATAGAAAACTGGCTAAAAGATAGGGTACAGAGAGTGGTCATAAATGGTACATTTTCAAGATGGACACCAGTGGTAAGTGGTGTCCCTCAGGGGTCTGTTATAGGACCAATACTATTCAATTATTTATAAATGACCTTGAGATAGGCATTGAAAGTCATGTATCAGTGTTTGCAGATGACACAAAGCTAGGAAAAGTAATACAATGTGAGCAGGATGTTACTTCGCTGCAGAGGGATTTAGATAGATTGGGGGACTGGGCACTTAAATGGCAGATGAGATTTAATCTAGATAAATGTAAAGTTATGCACTTTGGAGTGAAGAACACACAAGCAATTTATACCCTAAATGGTACGGAGTTAGGGAAATCCAAGCAGGAGAAGGATTTGGGAATAATCATAGACTTCAAACTAAGTAACAATGTGCAATGTCAAACAGCAGCCGCCAAGGCCAGCAAAGTACTGGCATGCATTAAAAGGGGAGTTCACTCACGGGATGAAAACATAATTTTGCCTCTGTATAAATCAATGGTCAGGCCGCACCTTGAATATGCCGTGCAATTTTGGGCACCTGTCTTAAAAAAAGATATTATATCGTTAGAAAAAGTGCAGAGACGGGCAACTAAATTAATAAGGGGGATGGAAGGGTTAAGTTATGAGGAAAGACTAACAAGCTTAAACCTGTTTCGTTTAGAGAAAAGGCGCCTTAGAGGGATCTGATAACCTTATATAAATATATACGGGGCCATTATCAACCATTGTCTGATAACCTATTCATTAACAGGACTATACATAGGACAAGGGGTCATCCATTTAGACTGGAAGAAAGAAAATTTAGCTTAAAGCATAGGAAGGGTTATTTTACGGTGAGAACAATAAAGCTGTGGAATTCTCTGCCTGTTGAGGTGGTTGGGTCAGAGTCTGTACAGACTTTTAAAAAACGACTGGATGACTTCCTGCAGACACAGAATATTAAGGGTTATAATATTTAATATGTGGGTAAAAGCTTCTTGATCCAAGGAGAAATCTGACTGCCATTCTGGGGTCAAGAAGGAATTTTTTCCCAGTATGTTGCATATTGGCAAGCATTCAGACTGGGTTTTTTGCCTTCTTTTGGATCAACAGCAGTAGGTTATGTGGGAGAGGCTGAACCCGGTGGACGCATGTCTTTTTTCAGCCTATATAACTATGTAACTATGTAACTATGTAATACATACCCTCAAATTAAAGCTGACAGTCTGCAGTTAAAGCACATTGTGTTTGTTTCATTCCAACTCCATTGTGGTGGTGTATAGAGCCAAAGATGTTAGAATTGCGTCGATGTCCCAATATTTCTGGACCTGACTGTATATGAATTCATTAATAGTATTTCTAGTTTCATTCCTGACAATGTTTAGGAGTCTCTTTTACTAATGACTTTCAAAGTCATTACCTGAAATAATTTATATTTTTACCATATTGAACATGCTTCTGATCTGAAATCGTTAAGAATAGAAGTACATTTTCCATTTGCTGCAATACACAATGTACAATGTCGTATGTAAAAAAATAAATAACTGAAAGTAAGATTATATACAGGAAGGAATTTCCACCCTTCTGTCGTATCAAAAGACAAGAAACTCCACATTCTGTTTAGCAGGCAGAAAACAGACCGTCATGTAGCAAGAACTAAAAGAATAACATTGTGTCTATAGAATATGTACAAAACAAGTTACAGGATCTTTTAAAGCACCGTAAGCACTTCTGCTTCCTGTTTTGATTTATGGTGCAAGCACCCTGGCTTTTTTTTCTGTAGGATAGTCGTACATCCTTATTTGAAATCGAGAGACTGCCTTACCACCCCATCTCTTGAGCAGACCTTCATGGAATCGAACTGCGCTGCCGTTTATTGCAAGGTTTATTATGTCTAGCGTATAAGCCTTTTTAAGATCAGTGTGGTTTGTGTCCTCTACCTGGGAGACAAGCTAACAGTGCATGTGCATGGTTTATTGGACACCAATGCTCTGGCTACATATCAGGACATATTTTCAAAAGAGACGTACTGCCCTTGTAGGATTTCAGGGCTTGTTGCGCTTTTCAACAGACCAGTCAACAAATGTGGACAAATGGAGGTTGCAACTTTGTAGCATTTTTCCATATTTATTGTATGTACAAAACAACATGGCCCCAGCTCATAATCGATGACTTCTGATACTTAGTCCACGAACAAATCAGAACCTGACACATAGTCTTCCAACAATGGCAGATTTATTGGAATAATTTGATGTTTCGGCCCTCCAAGAGCCTTTGTCAAGCCAGGCTTGACAAAGGTTCATGTAGGGCCAAAATGTCTCCAAATTTTTCCAATTATTATTATTATATAGCGCCAACAGTTTCTCCAATAACCAAATGGAACAAGACACAGATAAATTGACATAGGATGAAAACAAGTAGTGTTGTTGGGAGACTGAGTGCCAGGTCCTGTTTTGTTCATGGGCTTTCATTGTACATTGCTATGTAGTTATGTACTTAACTGCAAAACCCCTGTTCTGTGCTGGTTGTTTAGCTTTTGTTAATGACCCGTATACACCAGGAATCTCAAACTCTGACCTCCCAGATGTCTCTGAACTACACTTCCCATGATTCCCTGGCCATCTATTGCATCCAAAGAATTCTGGGAATTGAAGGAAATAAATATCTTGGGGACCAGTGTTTGAGATCCCGGGTACACACAGACATGGCTCAAGGAAAAGGACTGTATGAAGTGCACACGGGTTATTTTCCAGCCTCTTGAGTTTCCCTCATATCTCTATCACCGCAACATGTGTATTTATTCGGCAATGTTTACTGGATTGATACATATGTTATTAAAAGCATGTTATCTGTGTTGCAAAATATTCCTCTATGTTGCGTCCGTAGATTGAAACACTGTAAACAATTAATAAAACACGGAGACAATACATTCTGACACATTGAATTAGCCAAATATAAATCTTACCTTTGTGTTTTTACGTTTCCAAAAACATAAAGTCTTGATCGCGCGTTACAGCTGTCTGCCACATGAGACGTTACTGCGTTTACACTGCACAAGCTGTTTGTGAACAATGAATGTTTGAGGAGTCATAGAACAAGCTCATGATGAATACTTTCACTTTAGTTTTTGAGCAAAAATTCCTCTTTATGACTCATGCATGCCAAGAGTTTTAACCCTTTATTCCAGGGCTGTCCAAATCTGCCCTCCCTGAATATTTCTAAAGTACAACTCCCATGATTCCCTGGCCATCTTTTGCAATGAAAGAATTCTGGGAAAAGTAGGCATCAACATCTCCCCCAGTGAGTTTGTCAGCCCTGCAATTCAATGATAGAACCGATTCCTGTACGTTGTTACATAGTTACGTAGTTACATAGGCTCAAAAAAGACATGCGTCCATCGGGTTCAGCCTCTCCCACATCACCTACTGCTGTTGATCCAAAAGAAGGCAAAAAACCCAGTCTGAAATGCTTGCCAATATGCAACATACTGGGGAAAAATTACTTCTTGACCCCAGAATGGCAGTCATATTTCTCCTTGGATCAAGAAGCTTTTACCCACATATTAAATATTATAACCCTTAATATTCTGTGTCTGCAGGAAGTCATCCAGTCGCTTTTTAAAAGTCTGTACAGTCTCTGACCCAACCACCTCAACAGGCAGAGAATTCCACAGCTTTATTCAGCTTTGTTCCATATGCATCTTTGTATCACTCACAGACTAGGTGGTTTGGATTAAAGAATCTTTCTATTTAATGGGATACTGTGTTTACGGCTCAGAGGAAGAGGCTGTAAATAATTCGCTCCTATACTTAGTATAAGAGTTGATAATTTATGGCTAACTAGAGGAGAACAAGCTATTCCAATGTAGCTAATTCTCCTCCTCCTGAAAATGAGAGAATATTCAGAAGTGAATACCGGCTTTCAGACTCTGAGTTTGGAAAGCCAAAATCACTTAACACTAACATTTAATCCAACCAAAAAAATCCCAAACATACTTCAGGTCCCTTGGCGCGGAAGATGGCATGATCTGCTGCTGTGAGTAGAGGAGGATTGGAAACAAATAGTTTCCCAGTGTCCTTCCGTGGTTCTCCTGGTGTACCGGATTTATCCAGGATAATTGAAGCAATCAGTCAGAAACTAACACAAATGCAAGTCTTGGTTCCGGAAGGCGTTTATTCAGTTAACCGTGACCCAGGTGGGATCCAAGTCCACCAACCTGAGTGAATTCTTTCAGTTGTACAACAGGGTTTATACATTTCAAAATCAAATGGCCAACCCCCTTCAATATCCACCCTTCCTCCCTCCTTGTCCCCCTGTTTTAGACACATAATATAATGAACAATTATAAGTTCAAAGCAGGAAAAAGGAGTTTGGGAGTTTGCAGGAAGACTTCGAGAAATCTCCGGGCAAAAGTATCTCCCCCAAATTGATAAGCACAGTAACATCTGCGAAAACAATATGGCAGCATGACATGTCGCAGCTTGGCATTTGGCTACTAATCGCTTCTATGGCCTTGTTACTTGAATCGGTCTTTTGATGCCTGTGATTCTATTTAGCAAGCATTTCTTTAATTTAACTATTGCAAAGGTTCTTAAAATAACAAGAATCACAGAACCATCTTAAAGGTGTAGTAGATTGATATACAGTACCATACAAAACGACAGATTTTCCTGGCCATGCTCCATCACTGGGGCTCCTGCACCACCACGCTCGCCCCAGCAGTTGCAGAACCCGTGCTTTGCTGCATGCAGTTCTCATTGAGCTGATACTAGCGTCAGCGTGTGTAAACGGTACCTGTATTAATTAGTGATCTCTATTATTATGCCTCGAAGTACTGATACAGCAGTTCAGTCATAATGATCAGTAAGAGAAGCTACTTAGAGTTATCGGCTTGTGACAATTTTTCCCCTTAGCGGCTGTTTCTGTCCTGTTTGAAATTAGTCCCCACGTTTCTTATAGCAATATGTTCCTTACTTTCTTCCTGGCAATCGTTTCACAATGATCCAATCTTCAGCTTTGTTCATTGGTATATCACACTGATAAATAATATTTTAAACAAATGAAAACAAATGTCTGGGTAAATCTCAGGAGTCCATAGGACTACAGAGACTCACAGCGGGATATCAACCTCGGAGCTTGATATTCCTGGTATAAAGTAATTATTCTGTCGTACTGCATGGGAATTTATAGTACAAGCACAAAACATGAAATATCACATGAAATATTACCATTTCTGTGGGGGTGTATATATATATGTATTTATATACCTCAGGTCTATCCCATCTTGACAGGTCCTTCGCTAAACACCTATTGACTACATTTATGAAATTTTACTCCCATACAGAGGACAGAATTCTTTCTGGCATATTCAAGGTTAAATAGAACCCGTGATGGAACAGTAGTAACAGGGAGTGGTGCATGCCTGGAGGGTTTGTTCTTCTTTCTTTCTATTTCTTTTTTGACCAACGTTCAGACTTTTACATAATTGAAAGAGAAGATCAGCTGAAATTCCAGTCATTTAGCTCTAATCTAATCTGATGGCCTTGACCACTGCAGCTTCTTCTGACAGCACCTGTGGGTACCCGGATTTGCCCGTACCCTGCATAGTGTGGTTCTGTAAGGTGCACAATCCATAGACCCCTCCAGATATCAAACTCTAACCCACCTTCAAGATTTTAATTCTCTAATCCTTTATAATAACTGGCCATTTTTGGGTAACACTCGATATCATTCATAACATCCACAGTATTAATCGTGACTCTGTTCATCACATCTTAATCAATAACCTCATCCAATGTATCTAGTTATTCCTTGAAATTCAACATCCCTGCATTCTTTTACACCATATCTCAATCCCTATAGCCTCCAATCCAAACCCCAGCCCTCTCCCTCCCATAGGATCCAATAATATCCTCCCCTACCATAATGTCATTTCCTCTCCCAATATGTACATTTTGCGGTTGACATTATAATTTTACATTTTCAGATTATAAGTGTAGCCCAGACGTCACAGCGAATATCAGATAAAATTACAGCAGCCATTTTGAAAAGACCTAACCACCCTATGTCTCTTATTTGCCTAAGTTGATAAAATTTAACAAAATGAGACTGACTCATTAATAATGCATTAAAAAAAACACTTTCTTCATTGTTTTATATTATTATAGCTGTGATGTGTACATTTGGACTTGGGGTGCGTGGACATGGAGATGGGTTTGGGGCGCTGGCCTGAGGTTCTTTATTATTCTCATTGCCCTCTTGTGTGCCGAAGGTTTGTGCAATCTATGTTTATGCAAGAATGTTATTGTCTATCTGTTATTTATGACAAGCTATTCATTCTATTTCTTGCTCCAGATGAAGCCGACTTTTGATCGGTGAAACATATGTAGAGCTGATTGCTTAATTTTGTGTTTTTAATGCTGTGTGTCTTGTGATCGCATATGTGAGGGTAAGAGCAGAATCTTAGAGCATTAGGGCTAGCAGGAAGCGTCAGAGGCTGACAGTTGAGGTGTATATTTGGAACTATGGAATACGTAACTGGCGGCGCGATGGCAGTCGCTTATGGATCGTATGATGGTTCTCTTTCACTTTTGGATCGTGTGATGTTCTCTTTAGAAATGCCGTCCACATATGACATGAAAGACAATGAAGGGTACAATAGTGCAGAGCGATAACAATTGTAACCAAAAGGCTTGTGATACTGTTCCCACTCACAAAGAAAGAGCCCCAAGACGCGTTTCGCCGCGTAACGCAGGTTCCTCAGTCGGTTTACAGTTGATATAACAGGTCACAATTTATACCTTTCATCAACTGTAAACCGACTGAGGAAGCTGCGTTACGCGGCGAAACGCGTCTTGGGTATACTGGCTGAGCCAGGTTAATCCATTTTATTTGCTTTTATGTTCAAATAAATTTTTATATATTTGCACCATTCCCCGGTGTGTTGCTGAGTACAAGAGGTTTTCCATGGGCTTTACCGTGAATAAGTCCACAGGCGTTTGACCCCAGAGCTTGGCTATAAGCTCCAACACATGTGAGTGCGATCCCTCTACATATACTTACATCGTATTTCCAACAGTCCTACACAGGAAAGTTTTTCTTTCATTGCATGTTTCTATACGTATTGGTACCATAAGAAGACCGGCATCTTGGAAGGTTGTGGGTCGCCTCCTTCGATACAGAAATCAATGACCGAATGCGTTGACCCGCTCAGAGCCAGCGTTGGGGCTCTTTCTTTGTCAGTGGGAACAGTATCACAAGCCTATTGTTTACAATTGTTATCGCTCTGCACTATTGTACCCTTCATTGTCTTTCATGTCATATGTGGACGGCATTTCTAAAGAGAACCATCATACGATCCATAAGCGACTGCCATCGCGCCGCCAGTTACGTATTCCATAATTCTTTCTCACTGGTTTGGGGGAAACCACTGATTGCTGGCTGGCTTTGGATAGTTGGTGGCGGTACAGGCAGGGGCGCCTACCATTTTGTTTGTATTGTATATTTGGAACTGTTCACTGTGTATCCCGGTTGGGAACTTCTTATGTATTTGTTGCAAGAAGCCATTTTTTGTTACCCGCAATATTTGTCTATCCTTTATTTGGGCTTATTATGCCAATGCAAGAATAGCCGCTCAACAAAGCACTATATCTCTATTTAACCTCACGATGCTGCTGTCTTTGTGTTGATTTTAACGTTGGTATCTGGGAGCGTTCATTTGAATAATTAAAGGTATTTTTCCATTTTTTTGCCACTACTTGACAAACAGTTGCTAACCCTTTTGGGTCTGGTTTAATGGTATTAATTGAAAGGATTAACCTCCAAATTTACCCTGTCAAGAATGTGTTTATCTATTTCTATTTGAGTTATCTATTTCTATTTGTTAATCTGATGACTGCAATCACTTATCCCAATTCCCATTGTCCTGCCTCATTAGAAATGTTAAGTATTTGATTTAATTGTCTGTCCGTAATCTAATTATGTTTCACCTTCCAAAGGGCAAATGTTTGTTCATTTATCTGTTTCAGTGTAATTAGGTCCCTCAACAGTTTCTAGGGGGGTTTGTCTAAGTAAATGCCACATGTGTGACCGTATAAATGTATGTGTGAGTGTCCTCTGATTAAACCAACTCTATTCTAACCCTCAAAGACCTCAGATCTACAGCCTCGTCTTATTTCTGGAGGATGCTAGAATGATCCCTATATGTCCCGGTCCATGAGCTTCATCTGAGGACTGGAGGGAGGCACGGGAGTCTGGCTGGGTAGAACACGGGGGGTCCTGCAAGGAAGTGGTAATGGCAGATGTGACCCTGTTGGGGTACAGAGTTCTGTCACAAAAGCATTGCTGATTTCCGCTACGATGATGTGAACGTGATCATATATTCTGGGTACGCGCAGTTGTCATGATACACAACAAATATTGTTGGATGTTTCACGTTATCCACTGTGGTGTTGTAGAGGACTTTGGGATCTTCTGCTGTCGGAGGTGGTTCGACGTAGATAGGATCTGATAGACACCATTTCCCTGTAATTACAGCGGCCTGGTAGACGTGCTTCTCTCCATTCTGGTCGTTAACAGAATATCTGTCGTCGCAGGAATACGAAGCATTTTTGGCGAAGTAGGTTCCTTTTCCATATGACACGCCTATCAAATGCCAATGAGACGGTAAGAATACATCTACTGAGGCGATGTGCAATAATATTAAAATTAATTTCTTGAAAGCCTAAATCTCTGGAAATAAATCTCATGTTAGATCCTGACTCTCCTTTACGGAGTCCTGGAGGGGCGGAGTCGCTGCTTACTATTTTGCCTGGTAAAATGTAATTATATCGTGAACACGTGTTCCTTGGTCATGTCATGCAGGAACGCGTGAGAAGGCAGTTCCTCCACTATTTCCCCAGAAGGAGCAGAGTTCCCTTTTGGTCCACACACTGAGACAATTTTAGCTTCCAACCATATGTTTCCTTATTCAAACACCAGAAATATATGATGTTTATTACAATTATCATAAGGATTTCCTAAAACCCAGCCTGTCTATGTTTATGTTGAAACATTGACATTAAAATTGCATGTGGAGTTGTGGGTTAAATGCAAATATCAATGATTAATTGAGCAATAGAAACCTTGGAAAATTCCTGCGCATATTAGTAAATTGTGCTCATGAGTTAACGATTTTTGTTCCCCAATACTCTTTTAAATTAATTTTGTGCTCAGTTGTGCTCCCAAGAGGCTTTGCTTTCACACAGGAAATTGGCAACATTGGTCCAGTTAATGCAGTGTGCTGTCACTTTAAGAAAGGACACTCTGGTACCGTTTGTGGGAACTCTGCGGTCAGTAGCCATTTTGAATTTAGTTTTTGGCTTCACAATTGTGGATTTTGGATTGCATTGGTGCTCGATAGAGGACGACTTCATGTGCTTACCATCTAGTAGTGTTTCCTTCTGCTTTCTATGCTAAGTATCTAGTCAGAAAACACTACAGTTAAAGCATGAAATCGGAAGCCATGGGAACCATGCAAGGCTCTTTACACATTGATGGCATTCCGTTTACGACCAAAATTCATCAAACCATTAACAAATCAATGCATTCTGTGTCCGAGAATAACATTGTAATAATCATATCGCCAATGCGTAGGGGAGCTTGCATGGTTGCCAAGAAGACACAACCATGGTTTCACCCTATAACAATGATTTTGAACCTTTGCACCCCACATGTTTTAAAGCTTCATGTCCCATGATGCTCCGACAGGCTTTAAGACTGGTGAAGCGTCATGGAACAGGTAGTGCCAAAACTTCTGGATTGCCAAGGTTTGCATCACTGCCCTATAACCTGCCCAATACTGTCATATCACTGAGATCCACTGATTAATAAGAACATGATTATCAAAAACTAGGAATTGCAGTCTAGGTATGTGGCAATGCACTTTTTAATGGGACCCGATAGGGTTTCAATGTAAGGAAGAAGGGGGATTACCGGTAAATGCTAATCCATCCTGACGCCCTCTGAACCCCCCTATCGTTTTAACTTATTCATTTTCTTTAAAGACCTAAACCCAGCACTGGTCTCCGTCTGATACCTGCTGGATGTGACATGTTGCCAGCAGCGGCATGCCACGTGACTACAGTGGGCTGGACGATTGAGCAAACACCCAGCCAATCCAGTGACTCTCAATGGGTTCAGGTTCTGGACCAGACCAATTCCCAGTCTGGAAACTGTCCTCAGGGACACCCCCCCCCCCGCTCCAGTAACGTTATGTGGCCACACTGCATTAAGTTATCCAATGCCGAATATTTCTGCCTTTACAGTTCCTCCTCTCCGATAACACAACAACATACCGAACGGTTGTGGAAGGGGAACAATGGGCATTACACTGAAGAAGGGTTCCACACGAGGGTTCAGAAATGTTTGTTTTTGATGCTCATCTCATGCAGTAAACACAGGTGACACTAGTGCACTTTTTGAAGAAACACAGTGCTGTCTTTACTTTTTCTACATGGTCCTGCAATAATACAACAGAAGTAGCTAAACAGACACATAGTTACCATGTTTTCCACAGAAAGCTCTGTTAAATCCATGAAGATTGATTTTCTCGGCTGTCGCATAATCCGTGCCATGGTATAGGTGTTTTTCATTCTTTTGACCCGGATACTGTTGGTCAACGATGAACTTGTTAAATGAATATTTCTGCCACAAACCTACTTTCTATATCCCTTTGATCTGTGAAAATGTGAATATTAAACATTAACAGTCATAAAAAACATATATACCGTATTTTCTGGAGTATAAAACGACCGGGTGTATAAGACGACCCCCTAATTTTCCAGTTAAAAAATAGGTTTTGGGCTATACTCGCCATATTGTATTGTATATCCCGCGTATAAGACGACCCCCAATTTTTGGGGGATGTTTTTAAGTATAAAAAGTAGTCTTATACACCAGAAAATACTGTATCTATATATCATATAATGTCTGCGTATCGATGGCTGTAATATTTTAATTCCATGTTGACCATTGAGTTGCTTTGAGTCCTTTAATTAAACTGACACGTATATCCACAAGAAGCATTTTTTAATTAAGATTATGCTTTTTTTCTTCCCAAGCAATTAATACGATATTATAAACAGTGAGCAGTTTTATATTTTAACCCCTTCAATAGCCAAATCAAGTGTACTTCATGTGGGCTAGCGATGTAGCAATGCAATGCAATTCATTTTTATTGAAAAAAAGAAAATCCTCTGGAAGTGCCCCCCAGAATTATACAGATTGCATTCCTTTCTTTCTTTTCTGCACAGTTGCAACATATGTTTAATTTTTTTTTATTTTTTAAAAAAAAGCAAGTTTGTTTTCCATAAAACCACTGCGTCCTGTCAGTGCATTTATGGAAAACATCCTGGTTATTCACTAAGTGGCGAACTTGCAACCGAATGGTGAATTTCACTGTAACTCTGCAATTTTGGGGCATTTCGTCTATTCACTAAACTGTCAGTTCACGAAATACAGGTGAATTGACAGCGGAATACGTTGCAGTTTGCCGCAATTTGGCGTTCTTTGGCCACAGCGAAATTGGCCCATAGCAAATTAATGGTTAATCTATTCACAGAATGCCAAACTGCATTAAAATATCAGTGAAATGCCCATATTTTTGGTAATTCAGTTCCACAGATTTAATCAGGGTGAATCCCATAGGATTTAATGTAAAACAATATTATCATTTATATTTTTTTATTAAACCGTTTAATCGTTTCATTTTCAACAAAATACTTTTTTTTTACTGTTTTGGAAACCTTTTTGTATAGTTTTTTATTGAAATTTTTGATTCCCAATTTTTTTTAAAAGGCCTTTTTTATATTCTGTAACAGACTTTTTTATTATTTTTTAAAGGACCTGTTTATTATTCAGACACATTTTAATGCCATTTTATTGGTTGAAACACCTATTAGGAGAATAGCAGAGTTCTCTTTTTTTATTAACTACAATTCGGCAATCTTCAGCAGCCAGTTCGCCATCACTACAGCGGTCACTTTGGCGGTGTTTGGCAACTCTATCTTCAGTGCACTACTGAAAACCTGCTGTGAATAATTAATTCTCCGAAGGGTCAGCGAAATTGAATCACCGAACTGCATCGAAGTGAAAAGCACTGAAATTTCGGTGCTCTGTGAATAAACTGGCGAATCGCATAGGTTTCAATGTAAAAAAAAATAACCGGCTTTATTAACCGGCTTTTTTTTTTTTATTGTGTATTAATAGCCCATTTTATTGTTATTCATCGGACCTTATATTTTATTTGCATGCATTTTCATGCATTATTTTTGAAATTTTTTAAAAGGTGAGGTTTGCCGGCTGGCTGGCTTTTTCCAGTGACGTTTGGCGGTCTGTTCGGCTGGTCGTTGGCTGCGTTCGGCGGTTTATCAGATCAATTCGGCAAGTTTCAGCGAATGCTGATGCTGAATTAACCGCAGGGTCAGCAAATTGAGAGCGCCAAAGTGCGCCGAATGAAAGAGCACCATAATTTCGGTGCTCTTTGAATAACCCCTTTTGAGTCTCTTTAGTGCATTATTACACACCAAATGCAAAGCTGTAGCTAGCTCTTTCTGCACCCGAGGCAAGAATAGAAAATTGTGGGCCCCACATTACTGAAGGTTTACTGCTGTGCAGCTCTGTGATACACTTATACTGTACACAGAGCACATTACTGCCGTGTAGCTCTGTGATATGCTTATACACACAACACACATTACTGTGAGTTTATTAGCTGTGTGGAGCTCTGTGAAACGCTCTTGGGGGAAAATCCTGTTTCATTTATTTTTACCTTATTTGCTACTCTCCCCTACAAAGAAAAATACTTTATTTGGCCACCCATAAAAACAAAAATATATTTCTTTGCCCCCCAGTATAAAATTTATAAAGATCATTAATTTGCCTTCCAGCTAGGGAAACTTAATGATTTTTTATTTTTTTTTATTCTGGGGGGCAAATAAAGTATCTTTATTTCCAGCCAGGGGAGGGGGGTAAATAATATCATTCTAGGATGTTTTGCTGGCCAAGGCAAATAAATAAATTTTATATGGGGGGTTAATTTTTTTTATGCAGCAGGGCCAGGTGACCTCACTTACAAGGTCTGGTGCTGCTCAGCTGAGGGCTCCTTCGAGTTTTCAGGAGCTAGTTACATCCAGCCAGCTCCAAATGGATATATTGCCCCTAGCTCACATGGATATATTTACCCTCAGCTCATATGGGTATATATTGCCCCCTAGCTCACATGGGTATTTATTGCCCCCTAGCTCACATGGGTATATATTGCCCCCAGCTCACATGGATATATCCCCCCAGCTTGCTCACACATGGATATATTGCCCCCCAGCTCACACATGGATATATTGTCCCCAGCTCACACATGGATATATTGTCCCCAGCTCACACATGGATATATTGCCCCCCAGCTCGCTCAAACATGGATATATTGCCCAACAGCTCGCTCACACATGGATATATTGCCCCCAGCTCGCTCACACATGGATATATTGCCCCCAGCTCACACATGGATAGATTGCCCCCCAGCTCACTCACACATGGATATATTGCTCCCCAGCTTGATCACACATGGATATATTGCCCCCAGCTCACACATGCATAGGCGACTCTACAGGGGGGCAAGGGGGGGCAATTGCCCCCCCTAGGTTATTCCTTGCCCCCCCATGTGCCCCCCCACCAAAAATCAGCATCCAGCTTCCCACACTTTTTCGGACCAACATATCTCCGTCGCTATGCATCGTATATGGAAGAACTAGGTGTCATTCGAAAGGGCAGAATCTGGCCTTTCCAATGATACCCAACATGACCATATTCAGTGTGAAGTATAAGTCATAAAACATTAAATAAAAACGTGTACTTAAACTTAAACATTTTCACAGGGTTGAAATGGCTCAGCAGTGAAATGGTTAATGTTCAGACTATACATTACATTGTGTATTACGTTAGTTTTTGCCTTGGTTTTAGTTGTGTATTAAGGGTTAATGTGTAGGCTTCATCCTTTACAGTATACATTTGCTTTTTCCTTGATTAATGGCATTTTACGAGTTGATGGGTAAACTACATGCCTCAGTGTATTCATTTCATGTTTTCCCTTGATGAATGGCATTTTACGGGTTAAGGCTAGGGTCAGACGAAAGCATTTTTCCCCGCGAACGTGAAAAAGTGCGTCCGAACGCATTGACGTATTTTTTCATGGAATGCGCAAAAACGGTCAGACGACGCGCATTTTCGGGCGTGATTTTGTACGGATCGTCAATAAAACTCTTTTTGCGTCTGGACGTTATGTAGGCTGGACATTAGCAGCGTCTGATATCTCCTAATCTCGCACACACGCCGCTATGCCGCAGCTGCGCATTCAGTACGTCAGTACTAGCGGTTCAGCGTTCTCCAAAAAATGCGTTCAAATTCCACTTGCATTGCACGGCCGGACTTTTGTGCGGCCGTACATCGTATATTGGCCGTCATTGCCCGTCATCTGCTGCTAGTGCGGCCGTAATTCTGTGCGCCAGAACGCACGTTAAAAGTGCGCTGGTCTGACCCCAGCCTAAGGGGTAGGCTAAATGCCACATTCTTTATTATTTTTATTGTATTTCCCTGGGTTTATGGCATTTTCGGGGTTATTATGGAAGTTAGAATCTAAAGGGTCTAATGATCTTCAGATCCTCTGCTTTCCGTCACATTTTTAGCGAATTAATTTTTCCGAAAATAAGGTGAATTCCCTTTTTAGCGAATGGTCACTGTAATTTGCTAAAAGTGGAGTCGCTGAAGCAGCTATCAGACATTCAGCGAAAACCGCCGAATTGCAGCAAATAAAATATTGAATTTAAGTATCAGGTTATAGTACAACAAAAAAGGCATCATTGCATCACATTACTCTGGGGTTTTGGAATTATATATATATATATATATATACTTATTTAGGGCACTATTACCTGGTGTGAGCTAACCCTTACGTCGGCGTGATTTTCCGTTAGCGCCAGGTTAATTGAGTCTAGCGCCTGGCCAACAGATCGTTTGCTTCCAGCTACAAATGGGAAAAATCACTTAGCGCGTTGCTAATAGAGATTTGTACCGCGAGCTTAATGTACTTTCTGCGTCCTATACTTAACACAGGGAGTGCTAGAGATCTCTAGCGCTTTTGCAGCTAACAGATCACTTGGTGCCAGCGCTAAATTTTTTGAGGTGCACTAATTGCAACATTTTACCTACTGCTCAACCCTGGTGCTAACTCCAGAAAAAACAGGTCCTCGTCCAAAATTAATAGGCAATTGAAAGGAATGCAGCACAGGTGTTCTCTTGGCCCCATACACCATAGTAATGGATATGGTCAGCAATGTCGCTGCTGTTGCAGTAAGCTCTATTATAAATGTATCCTTTATGCACATATATCCTAATTCTAATATATTGCCTAATTTTAAACATTTTATGCTGGGGGTTATTCATAGTATGTAAGCAGTTGATTATTAGGGTGACTGTGTGGACCATGTTTAAAGGGACACGTGAATAAGTTTTGCCCTGAAACATGTATTATTGCTATGATGCAGCAGGGAAATTGTTGTCGCTCACCTGGCCTTCCTTTTGCATCTATTAAATGCATTGTAATGATTCTACATGCTGTTGGGTGGCATTTATCATGCAATGCCCATCAGCCTTAATATATGGATGATATGGCCACCGTGGAGGATTTTAATAATGCAGGGGTGTGAGGTTATTCACTGGATGTGTTCATATTCAAGCTTGTGAGGGCGGGGGATAGGTATGGAAAAGAAAAACAGTTCTATCCTGTACACAACCGCATTAGCGCCGGGTCTCAACCCGGGTCTTAGAGTTTTCCTAGCGTGCGCCAAACGACCTTGTTCATGGACTACTGCAGACAAGGTGATCTGTTAGTAGGTCATCAGGCACTAACAGGGTTATTCAGAGAGCGTGAAAAGCAGGAGAATGACTGGAGAATGAAAAATTCTAGGTCAAAATAGCCAATTTGGAAAGTGAGATGAAAGGGAGAATTTTTCTGGTTTGGCTATTTTGACCTAGAAGTTTTCATTCTCCAGTCATTCTCCTGCTTTTCACGCTCTCTGAATAACCCTGTAAGTTTTAGCGACTCGCACTAAATTTTTCCTTTTGTGATGGGGATGGTGTTTTAGCTCACACCAGGTGTTAGGGCCCTTAGTTTTATTCAGTGATATGAGTTAGTGGTGAAAATTATTAGTGCCCCCCCAGTTTTGACTGCGGTATCTTCTGTGCCCCCCTAACTATTGTTCCTAGAGTCGCCACTGCACACATGGATATAGTGCACCCCAGCTCACACATGGATATATTGCCCCAGCTCCTCTCACCTCCTGTCTGGGACTCTGCAGCTGTTCTCCTCCCTGTGAGCGGCTGCCAGCATGCAGCTTGGCTGCTCGCCGGGAACCCCCTGACCAGTGCACGAGATCGCGGAGTTCGCGTGAACTCCGCGATCTCGCGAGAACGCGGCTGTGGGTTCCCTGCAAGTGGCCAAGCTGCATGCCGGCGGCCGCTCGCAGGGAGGAGAACGGCCAGCGGCGGTGCTATTCTGCGCCACTTCCAGCTGTGCCCGAGGCGAGCACCTCACTCGCCTCGCCTCGCCTCGCCCTCCCTACGGCCCTGCTTAAACGTGACAAATCAGTTGGCGATGCCTGTACGCAGTTAAATAATTTGGTTTTAATGGCTTCAGATCAAATGATGATTAATCGCTTACCTTACATATTCGGTATGCTGGGATTTTTGCTGATTTGGTAAATTTATCCGCCACAGTCTTGTATTCTGCAGAATATCTGAGCAGTTCCACTTCCTTATGGATTTGTCCATCCATGGGACTCCATTTATCTGGTTCTCTTAGAAATGCTAAAAGAGAGAAATACCTATATAAATGACAGTGAAAAAGCCATGCAAGAGGCTCAAGAGCATGATTAACTCCTCTTGGTTACGTGGTAATACTCCAGCTGCTTACGTTACCTTGTAATTGCTTTTCACTGATTCCTGTCTGAATTTCCTAAAAACAGAAAAAACTGTTAAACAAGACAAACAGTTAATATGACAGAAAACATACAGGGTTATTCAAAGAGATTCGAAAAGTCACCGCACGTTCGGTGACTTTTCGTTCTCTTCAATTCGGTTTGTTTTGCCGATCCCATTTCGATGACCCTGCGGCGTATTCAGCAAGCACCACAGGGTCCCCGAATTGCAGGGAAAAGCTGCCGCAAACCTGACGAAAACTAATCGCAAAACCCAGCGAATGCACCCTGAAAACCCTCAAAAACATCTGGATTAACCTGCCGAAAAACCCGAACAGAAGCCGATCGCAGCCTTCGACACAGCAGAAGAGGCAGTGAATAAATTAGGAAAACAGTTTGCTTGAATGATTGAAGAGTGAAACACTGTTTGCAAAGAAACTACTGAGCGAAAATGTCTGAAATTTATATATGAGGTCCAGGGAATTATAATAAAGAGGGCTGTTACAGAAAAAATAAGTAAACTTAAAAAAAATAAAAATCGGACTTTTTTAAGAAAAAAAATATTTCAGAAAAATGCTTAAAATATCCTAAAAAATCTATAAATAAAGAGACTCTTTACTGCAGAATATTATAATGAACGGTTTATTAGATATTGAATTAAAACGGGAATATTTTTAACATTGAAGCCTATGGGATTCGCCTGAATAAACCTGTCGAATTAAACAACCGAATGGCAGGGCATTAGGGGAACCTTTCACTGCTGGTTTGTGTTCTCTGAATAGCCGAAGCAGTGCTTTTTCATGGGGTTTTCACTGCCCTCGAACAGGCACGTATGTTCAGGCAAATCGCCAGGATTTGGCGAATTGCCTGCTCTCTGGATAGCCGAATGGCCAAGAAAGGTAACAGAACGCTGATTTTCAGCGTTCGGTTACCTTTCTCAAGCAATTCGGATCTCTTTGAATAACCCTGATAGTCTGTTTTACCTGAATCATTGATAGACTTGCAGAGAAAACAAAACATACATGGTTAAAACTATTCCAGGATAGACATAAGGGGAGCATTAAATGGACTGGTCAAAAATGGTGACATCTGTGCGATCTCCTAAAAAAGTGATCCGTCAAGTCTGTTTCCGACTCATCTGTTGCTATGAAACTTGAGGGTCCATGATACAGGTATGATGTGAATCATGTGACATGTATTGATTGCTACATGTCACATCACTACCTGTGCCAACAATTAATACAGTTACTAAATTGCTGAAGCCTGTGCACATCAAAGAGTTTTAATGCAAATACGTACATTTTTCTCTTGAATTGTTGGGATATTTGCTGGTGCCAGATGCTGAAATTTATTATTGTGCAGCTCTTGAAAACACTCTAAAATAATAGGAATATGAAAAGGAGTAATGTTACATTGTAGTATGACACATGGATAATGCCAGATATTAACCCTTTCGCTGCTGAGGCTTTTCACACCTCTGTGCTGAGGTCATTTTTACCGGTTTTGCTCATCATGTTTAAACGTGTTTTGAAGGCTTATTTTAGTATATTACCCAGACATATTATATATCGTTCTTTCCGTCAGACTCGGTAGATTCATAATATGTCATTATTATATGTATACGTTATGTCATGTCTGTATATTATAACAAAAAATGCAATAAAATATGTATTTTCAATAATTTACAACGTGTAAAGTGTTTTTTTCACATTTTAACATGTGAGCAATTGCGGTTATATTTTGTATGGGGTGCGCTTGTTAAAAAATTTAGAGATGGGGTCTCGTTACATTTTTTTTGGGAAAATTACGCGATTTTTAACAAACGCACCGCATACAAAAATCGTTAGTGCAGCATCATTGTTCACATTATAATTGAAATGGGAACAATATTGGCTGCATTAACGAACAAAAAAAGAAAAAAAAATGTTTATTTTTTTATAATTTTTTTTTAAATATATTTTTATTTTTTAATTTTAATTTTAATTTTTTTTTAAAAAACTTTTTCACATTCGTGTTTGGCCAATCAACCATACCAAACATTAACCCCTAGCTGCCACGGATCGGGAGATAGGGAGCTCATTGGAACTCCCTATCTCCACCGTTGGTGGCAGTTAGGGGTTAACTCTAGCACTGGCGTCATCATGCTACGCACGATGACGCCAGTCCTCAGGGGGAGTTCCCGGAGGCTTGGCCGACATCCAAGATGTCGGCCAGCTCGGGAAAGGATCGCGAACCGGCGCTTTTCAGCGCCGATTCGCGATCCAGCTCCCCAGGGGTTAATGCCAGGCACCATTTGGAAGGGCAGGCTGTGCCCTTCCAAATGGTGCCTGAGTTAACCCCCGCAACGCCGCCGATCGGGAGGGAGAGAGGTCCCCCCCCTCCCTTTCAGGCGCCTCCTCCGCACATGCGGGGGGCGCCTGAAATTAGGTGTCATCGCGCTGCCGCGATGACACCTAATTTCAGCGGCTGCGGTTCCGGATGCCGGGCTGACATCGAAGATGTCAGCCCGCACCGGGGGGGCCAGCGATCGGCCGGAACCCGGCCGAACGCTGACCCCAATGGGAGGACGCGCTCAGCACCTCCTCTGCATACCAGCAGTAATGCGGAGGACGCTGAGCGCGTCCTCCGCATTGAAGTGGTTAACAATGTTATGGCTATGTCCATAGTTGTTAAGATAACTGCAGGAAACGTTACACATAACATTACACATAACGTCTCCTGTAGTTAGTTTATTGACGGAAAACACGATTCCATTCTTGCCATAAGCTGAGTTTGCGACGCGGATGTCGCTGTTTCCCTGCGTGAGGTTACTTTACATTAACCTCTCCTATACTTATTATGGGAGACGTTACTTGTAGCCTCAGCATGCAAAGGAGCCTGCGCTTCATCATGGGAGATGACATTTCAATACCAACTCCTAAAAGCTGGTGTTAAATGATTCTGCAAATACAAAATCATTTAACATGCTCTAAACCCCCCCCCCCAAAAATCCATTCTTGCATCTCATCAGGTGGTGAAAAGGGCAGTGTGATCCACCGCTTCTTCTCACCAGGATCAGAGTGAGACTGGGAACTAATAGTTCCTAGTCTCCCTCCATGATCACTACACGGCTCTGTGTAATCTCGCCGCCGAGACGCGTAAAGCTTCTTCTGTTCGTATGGACTCCATGAACCAATATTCGAGGCGTCCCAGAACGCTGATACTTGTGGCAGCACGGAATGCTGCTGCTGGTTTTCAGCAGCTTTGTGTTGCATTCTGGGTTGAGGTGCTAAGATAGCCCTTACTTATGACGTTAAGGTGGAGACAGTAAGTTACTAAGAGGAAATCTACAGGCGCACACGATCCTGCTAACGTCTCCGTGTTAGTATCTAGTGTGGAACAGAGCCCCAAGGCATTTATTGGCAGTAGTGATCAAGGCCATAAACAATACCTTGTAATTGTTTTAGTTTGTCACCCAGGAACTGTTCCTCCTAAAACAAAACATTGTTGAAAAGTATACATTATTGATATAGTTATGAAAGAATAGATTGGTTAAGTTATTTATCTCTAAATAAAGAAAAGAGACTTGCACAAAAATACAAATGCAATGCTACAGGGACATTAAACCCACTATTAAAACTATTTGATGGGAATGAATTACACTTTTTGCATTGAAAAACATTGCAAACAAGATATTTTGAATACAAAACCCGTTTTGCATGCCTTGTTTTAGGCAGGAGTGATTCACTCCTGTCACATTGTATTACTGGAAGGGGAAGAGGGCAGAATACAGGGAAAGCTCACTGCGTACATGGATAAGATTCCAGGGGGTTATAATGAGTAAAAATCCCTGTACAGTACAGATACAATGTGTTGCTGCAATTCCCATACACAGGCATTATGCAGCACATACAGATATTGGTATTTTTTGTGAGCTGCAATGCTAATAATCACATTATGATTAGGGATGAGTCGAACACCCCTGTGTTTCGTTCGCATTCGAACTCGAACAATTTAAAAGTTCGAGTTCGGACGCGAACACGATCCGAACTCGATAAGAAGTCAATTGGACCCAAACGTTCGATTTTTAGAGTGCCCTCCAAGTGGGGAGTATATGCTAGATATTTGCCATAAAAGGTGTATGGGGTCCGGGTAGTGCCCTGGGGGACAGGAAACAAGGACAAAAGTTTTTAAAAAAACTTTTTAAAGGAACAGTGAGTGTTTCCATGAAATAAAGGTTAAGAATAAAAATGAAAAATTCCTTCAAATATCGTGCATAGGAGGTCCCCATAACCTGCCCGTGAAGTGGTGGATTTGTAGGATGTATAGAAACATTTTAAAACAAAAAAATGACATTTCAAATGACGGTAAATGGTTTTCCTTTAATCTATTCATAAACAACTGCTTGGGGCGGCAGCCTGTATGAAAAGAGGAGACGTTTTAGGACACGCAGAACAAGTTTAGTGATTTTTTTGGCTAAATTATGGTGGAACTTATGCAGGCTTTCGATGAAAGTAACAATAGGTGCTTTAAAATTGGGCCTTTAGTGTTGGCAACAGTACCGTCACACCATAACCCCTCTGTGGTATTGTGGAAGAGTGCAGGGTTGGACCCTGCGGTCAAATATTAAAATGATATGAATCTGGTAAGGGCGTCAGTGCACCCAAATATTTTGCCTTTGTGGCAGCAAGTGCCTTCACACCGTAACCCCTCTGAGGTATTGTGGAAGAGTGCAGTGTGGACTCCTGCATTCAAATATTAAAAATGATTGGATTCTGGTACACGCGTCAGTGCACCCAAAAATATTGGCTTGGTGCCAGCTAGTGCCTTCACACCATACCCTCTGAGGTATTGTGGAAGAGTGCGGGTTGGACCCTGCCCATCAAATATTAAAATTATATGAATCTGGTATAGGCATCATGGCAGTTGCACCCAAATATTTTACCTTTGGTGGCAGCAGTGCTTCACACCGTAACCCCTCTGATGGTAAATGTGGAAGGGTGCAGTTGTGCCTTCCTGCGGTTCAAATTTTTTGCTGAACTGTGGTAATAACATACTGATACACCCTGATAACATGCTGTGCCAGACAGATTCAAATTTGCTGAACTCTGGTAGAACCTCACTGATACACACTGCCCTGGTGTCACGGATCCCTCTGATTACCAAAAGTGTGGTCCCTTTACGCAGACCGCTCTCTACCCTTCCGATCCTTGAATGGTCGGCAAAACTAGAAAGACAATTAACCAGACAATATATAAACAAGGGGTAACACCAGACAGAGGTATGGAATAGAGTATTGTCACGAATCCTTCTGACTACCAAGATATTGATCTCTTTATGTAGCTCCCTTTCTACTCTTCCGATCCTTGAATGGTCGGCAAAGCTATATAGACAATGAAGCAGGTAACAGATAAAGAAAGGGAAACACCAGACAGGGGTACAGAACAGATCACAAGTCCTCCCTAGGACTTTAGTAATAGCAGAGGTAATCTGATGCGTGCTTAGGGTGCCACATAGACTGACCTCGGTACCAACGTTAAGGGCAGAACCTAGAGCAGAGTAAATGCCAATACCAGGGGTCATACACAGGAGGGTTCGTTTGCCAATGCCAAGGGTCATACACAGGAGGGTTCGTTTGCCAATGCCAAGGGTCATACACAGGAGGGTTCGTTTGCCAATGCCAAGGGTCATACACAGGAGGGTTCGTTTGCCAATGCCAAGGGTCATACACAGGAGGGTTCGTTTGCCAATGCCAAGGGTCATACACAGGAGGGTTCGTTTGCCAATGCAAGGGTCATACACAGGAGGATTCGTTTGCCAATGCCAAGGGTTATACACAGGAGATAGCCAAATATCACAAGAGCTCTGCGGGAGGTGAATACCACGTCAGGGCACCGGTGTAATGGTGAGACTGGGTTTTAAACCCGGCGGGTCCGCGTCATAACGCCAGGCCCCGCCCCTCGGCGTCCCACGTGAGCGCACCCGGAAGCGTTTACATTCGGCGCCTGGCCAGCGAGCAGCGAGGAAGCTGCTGCCAGGCGCCCATCCCCTGACCCACCGTGACAGAACCCCCCCCTCCAGGGGCGGCCACTGGACGACCCCCAGGGGCACGGGGGTGCGCCAAATAGAAGGCCTTCACTAGCCTAGGAGCATGGACTTCCGCAGCCGGTACCCAAGAACGATCCTCCGGACCGTAACCCACCCAATCGACCAAGTACTGCAAAGACCCCCTAGACATCCTGGCACCCAGAATGGCCTTAACTTCGAACTCCTCCTCGCCCTCCACAGAGACAGGAGGCGGTGGAGCATGGACTTTGGTGTACCGGTTACATAACAACGGCTTCAAAAGGTTTACATGGAATACATTGTGTATCTTAAAATGGGGGGGTAACGCCAAAGCATAGGAGACAGGGTTGAGTCGCCGTAGAATCTTATAGGGGCCGATATACCTAGGAGCCAACTTCATGGAAGGCACTAAGAGCTTGATGTTACGTGAAGACAGCCAAACCCTGTCCCCAACTTGATACACGGGTGCCTGCCTCCTGTGTCTGTCGGCCTTAGTTTTCTGGATGGCACTACTCTCCTCCAGTGCCCGTCTCACTCTCCCCCAAGTCTCTTTCAATGATGCCAGTTGCTCATCTAAAGCAGGAATCGTGGTATCAGGAAACGTGGCGGGGAGCACGGGAGGATCAAAACCATAAACAGCGAAGAAAGGAGAATGTCCTGTGGATTCACTCACTGCGCTGTTCAAAGCATATTCTGCCCATGGTAGCAGGTCTGACCAGTTATCTTGTTGTTCTGAGATAAAGCACCTGAGATATTTCTCTATATTTTGGTTTGCTCGTTCTGCTGCTCCGTTGGTCTGGGGGTGATAAGCCGAAGAGAAAGAGAGGTCTATCCCACGTTCTTACAAAACCCTCTCCAGAATCCGGAGATGAATTGGGTCCCCCTATCAGAGACAATCTCCAGAGGGACACCGTGTATGCGGACCACGTTGGCAATGAATATGGGCACCAGTTCAGCTGCCGAAGGTAGTTTCCGAAGAGGAACATAGTGGCCCATCTTGGAAAATCGATCTATGATCGTAAGTATCACTGTATTCCCTCTTGACTCAGGTAACTCTACTATAAAATCCATGGCTACATGTGACCAGGGTCGTTCGGGGATCGGCAAAGGCTGGAGTAAGCCAATGGGTGCTGTTTTGGGACTTTTCTGCCTTGTGCACACTTCGCACACGGCAATGTAATCTTTGACATCTCGGCGCAACGTGGGCCACCAGAGGAGTTTACTGATACTAGACACAGTCTTGGTGATACCCATATGCCCGGAAGTTTTATTATCATGATAGATGTTAAGTACTTCCTCTCTTTCGTTCTCAGGTACAAAGAGTCTCGCAGGAGGTTTTCCCCAGGAGCTGCGCCCTGGACGGTCTGCAACCTTTTCATTAGAGGAGACGAGACACTAATCGTGGTAGCGGCTATAATCCTTTCCTGGGGTACAATGGGATGCTGATCTTGGATATTATGTTCATAAGACTCATACTGTCTCGACAATGCGTCTGCTTTAATGTTTCTGGACCCAGGTCTATAGGTAAGCACGAAATTAAAACTTGAAAGAAACAATGACCATCTCGCTTGTCTGGAATTTAAACGTTTGGCATCTCCAATGTACGTGAGATTCTTATGGTCGGTTATGATAACGATGGGGTCCTTAGACCCCTCTAATAAGTATCTCCATTCGGCCAAGGCCGCGATGACTGCTAACAATTCTCTATTTCCAATGTCATAGTTCTTCTCTGCCGGGGACAACTTCCGAGAATAGAAGCCGCATGGATGCAAGGGTTTGTCAGGAGCCTCCCTTTGGGACAAGACTGCACCAAGACCTAGTTCGGAGGCGTCAACTTCTACTTGGAAAGGCAGAGCCGGATCTGGATGTCGGAGAACAGGGGCAGTAGTAAAAGCTTGCTTTAGTGCCTCAAAGGCTTGAGTGGCTTGAGGTGTCCATTTCTGATTTCCCACCCCTTTCTTTGTCATAGCCGTGAGGGGGCCACCAAGGCCGAAAAATCTTTAATGAACCTTCGGTAATAGTTCGTAAACCCCAGAAACCTCTGAATGGCTTTAAGTCCTTGGGGTAGAGGCCAGTCAAGAATAGCTGAGAGCTTCTTAGGATCCATTTGAAAACCCCCAGGAGTTATTATATAACCAAGGAATTGCACAGTTACTATGTCGAATAGACATTTTTCTAGCTTACAGTACAATCCAGCCTTCAATAGTTTTTTCAACACTTGTTTCACGTGGACATGATGAGTGTCCACATCAGGAGAGTATATCAGGATATCATCCAGATATACTATGACGAATTCTTGCAGAAATTCCTTAGAGTGTCGTTTATAAGGTCCTGGAAGACGGCTGGCGCATTACACAACCCAAAAGGCATCACCAGGTATTCATAATGCCCGCTACGTGTATTAAAAGCCGTTTTCCATTCGTCTCCCTTTTTAACCCTGACCAGGTTGTACGCTCCGCGTAAATCAAGCTTCGTATAGACACGAGCCCTTTTAATCGGTCGAACAATTCTGTTATGAGAGGTATGGGATATGCATTTCTTATAGTGATCCTATTCAAACCCCTATAATCGATGCAAGGTCGCAGATCTCCCTCTTTCTTGGAAACAAAAAAGAAACCTGCTCCTGCTGGAGAGGAGGACCGTCTAATGAATCCTCGTTCCAGATTCTCCCTTATGTATTCCTCCATAATGTCGTTCTCTCTTTGTGATAAAGGGTATACGTGACCCCTAGGAGGCATCGTACCGGGGAGTAAATCAATGGCACAGTCATATGGACGATGTGGTGGTAGGACCTCAGTCCTGGCTTTAGAGAACACCTCCTTTAATGCCAGGTAACATTCAGGAACCTCTGTGGACAAAGGAGGGGCTGTGGCAATATTGAGGCTACCAATCACATTAACTCTGCCTAGGCACTTAGACTGACAACTCTGACCCCAACATTTTATGTCTCTCTGGACCCAATCGACAACTGGGTTGTGCTCTGTTAGCCATGGAAACCCAAGAACGACAGGACATGAGGGTGATTCAATAATTTGAAATCTTATTGTTTCCTGGTGCAAAACTCCTGTTTTCATACATACATCGACTGTGTCGTGAGTGATATGTGGACATGACAGGGGTTTACCATCTATGGCCTCCACCATTAGAGGTCTTTCCTTGAGAACCAGAGGTAGGAGGTTTTTGGCAGCAAAATTCTTATCCATAAAATTGCCTGAGGCCCCAGAGTCTAAGAACGCCTCAGTCTTGAGGTGAACCCCCTCCCAGGTTAGGGAGATCGGTAACAGAATCCTGGATTTTTTTTTTTCATTATCCACAAAGGAGGCATACAGAGAACCGATAACCTGGGTGTTTCCTGTTCTGAATCCTACTTTGCCATGTTCAGCCCTGCTAACCCTGGGTCTCTGAGGACATTGAAGGCGGAAGTGATCTGCCCCTGCACAATAGAAGCAGAGCCCCTTTTCTCTTCTGTGCGCTCTTTCTGCTTCTGAAATACCTATTTGCATGGGTTCAACGACTGGCAAATCTGTTTTCACATTCTCCGAACCACCTGAAGTACTGGTGTGTCTGGGTAACGAGGGTAAAGGAGGCAAGACCCTTCTGGGTCTGTCTCTGGGGTGTCTCCTTTCACTGATTTGATCGTCCATGGCTATACAGAAATCTATCAGGTGGTCCAGACTTTCTGGTAATTTTAAGGGAGCCAGCTCAAACATAAAAGCCTCGTTCAAGCCTTCGGTAAAGGCTAAGGTTAAAACGTCGTTCGGCCAAAGTACCTCAGAAGTCAAAGTTTTAAACTCTATGGCATAGTCGGCGACCCTCTTATTACCTTGTTTGATGTGAAACAAGGACCTACCCGCATTGGTAGCCCTTCTAGAGGGATCAAAGGTACGTTTTAACTCAGAGGTAAAACCCTCATAGTCATAAATGATGGGTTTCTTATTTTCCCACAACGGCGTAGCCCACAATAAAGCTTTTTCTGTTAAATGATTAATCAGATATCCTACTTTGGCTTTATCAGACATACAAGAACCTGGATTGTTCTCAAACAAGATCTCGAGTTGAGTCAAAAAACCCCCGACATAGGCTTGGTGTACCATCATAGCGTAGGGGTGCCTTCATACTAAGCCTATGTCCTTCAGGGGGGACGGAACTGACCCTAGGTAACACTGGATCTGGAGGGTTTGTGGTACCTGTATTGGACCGATTTAACAGGGTTTGCAGAGCGAGAGAAATCTGGTCCATCCTATGGTCCTGTTCCTCTTGTCTGGCTGCGATACGTGCCAGCTGGTTAGAGAGGTCTGCGGGATCCATTGGCCCTGACGTAATGTCACGGATCCCTCTGATTACCAAAAGTGTGGTCCCTTTACGCAGACCGCTCTCTACCCTTCCGATCCTTGAATGGTCGGCAAAACTAGAAAGACAATTAACCAGACAATATATAAACAAGGGGTAACACCAGACAGAGGTATGGAATAGAGTATTGTCACGAATCCTTCTGACTACCAAGATATTGATCTCTTTATGTAGCTCCCTTTCTACTCTTCCGATCCTTGAATGGTCGGCAAAGCTATATAGACAATGAAGCAGGTAACAGATAAAGAAAGGGAAACACCAGACAGGGGTACAGAACAGATCACAAGTCCTCCCTAGGACTTTAGTAATAGCAGAGGTAATCTGATGCGTGCTTAGGGTGCCACATAGACTGACCTCGGTACCAACGTTAAGGGCAGAACCTAGAGCAGAGTAAATGCCAATACCAGGGGTCATACACAGGAGGGTTCGTTTGCCAATGCAAGGGTCATACACAGGAGGGTTCGTTTGCCAATGCCAAGGGTCATACACAGGAGGGTTCGTTTGCCAATGCCAAGGGTCATACACAGGAGGGTTCGTTTGCCAATGCCAAGGGTCATACACAGGAGGGTTCGTTTGCCAATGCCAGGGTCATACACAGGAGGGTTCGTTTGCCAATGCCAAGGGTCATACACAGGAGGATTCGTTTGCCAATGCCAAGGGTTATACACAGGAGATAGCAATATCACAGAGCTCTGCGGGGACATTTCACAAGTGACCAGGTCTTAAGTGACGTCTTTAAGTGGCACGCTTAGAGTTGATTCCTGGACTTTTATCCAAGATCCCCCTACGCCATCACGATCCCTAATTCCTGTGTCTCCTCTCTTCACAGGTAGGCATTATCAGCCCCGCATCATCCACGACACTTCCAGCTCAACTGAACCCCTGCATACTTTTGCTGGTAGGCATTATCACCCATCATCCACAGAACCCACAGCTCAACTGAACCCTTGCATACTTTTGCTGGTAGGCATTATCACCCATCATCCACAGACACCACAGCTCAACTGAACCCCTGCATACTTTTGCTGGTAGGCATTATCACCCATCATCCACAGACACCCACAGCTCAACTGAACCCCTGCATACTTTTGCTGGTAGGCATTATCACCCATCATCCACAGACACCCACAGCTCAACTGAACCCCTGCATACTTTTGCTGGTAGGCATTATCACCCAGTATTCGCAGGCACCCACATTATAACGTTTCCTTGGGTCTTTTTCTGTTTTTTTATTGATTTTTGTTTTCTCACCATTTGCTTTGCTAATTAGCATGTGAATCTCCTGCCCTATTGACACAGCCCATCTAGCTCAGCTGTTGACTTTTTAACTGCCTGATTGCAATCAGTCTTCCTATATAACAACTATCCAGGCTCATTTGAGCCAGGCTCTTGTGACATTCACAAGTGACAGTCTTAAGTGGACGCTTAGAGTTGATTCCTGGAGTTGCGGGACTGGAGAAAGGAACTGCAAGGCCCAATTTTACTCTGGGTAAACGCAAGTCTATATCATGCTTTCTCTCACGCTTCTACTCTTTACTTCTACTTTCTCCTTAAATGGAACTCCTGCCCCTCTACCACCGACCCCTACACTATCTGCATCTCTCCCTCCCTCCTCTCGTCCCACATGATGGCCTCACATGAGCTCCTTTGTTTCCTCAGAACATGGTCTCCCTCTAACTCTCGTGCTGCTCCCACTCCCACAAATCCCATTCCCACCTTCTCTTTCTCACCCTCCTGCTGTTACTCTATTCAGGTGACATATCCCCTAACCCTGGCCCCACAACACATCCAATACTTCCCTCTCATCCTATCTCCATCGCACATAAATCACCTCCCTGCAAGCCCAGCAACCTCATTCCCATCATCCCTCAGCGCCTGTCCTCTTTCTCCTGCGCCCTCTGGAACGCTCGCTCTGTGTGCAACAAACTCACAGCCGTCCATGACCTCTTCCTTTCAAACTCCTTCAACCTCCTAGCTTTAACTGAAACCTGGCTAACTCCCTCTGACACGGCCTCCGTTGCTGCTCTCTCACATGGCGGTCTACACTTGAGCCATACCCCCAGACCGGGTGAGAGAAATGGTGGCGGGGTCGGGCTCCTGCTCTCTCCCACCTGCACCTACCAGCATCTCCCTCCACCCCCATCCCTCTCCTTCTCCTCCTTCGAGACACACTGCATCCGCCTGTTCTCTCCTCTGGCTCTCAGGGTGGCAGTCATCTACCGCCCACCGGGACCAACCTCCCAGTTCTTTGACCACTTTGCTACCTGGCTTTCTCACTTCCTGTCTTCTAATCTTCCATGCCTAATTCTCGGGGACTTCAACATTCCCATTGACGATCCTTCCGCTCCTGCTGCCTCCAAACTTCTTTCACTCACGTCCTCCCTTGGACTCACACAATCCTCCCTCCTCCCTACCCACCGCGATGGTCACGTTATTGACCTGGTCTTTTCCAACCTCTGCTCCATTTCTGAGTTCAAATGTCGCCCTTTCCCCATCTCTGACCACCACCTTCTCTCTTTCAACCTATCTGGACTTCCTAAACACCCTGCTCCCCCACCCCGCACACACACTCGCAGAAATCTACATGCTGTGGACCCCATCAATTCTCCAACCTACTTCACCACCTCCCTCATACCTCATCCTTCACCTGCCCTGATGCTGCCACTAATCACTACAACACTACGCTTATCTCTGCTCTAGACACTCTTGCTCCTCTTCGACTCTGCAAGGCCCCACGCCGCCAGCTTCAGCCCTGGCACACCCTCCAAACTCGCTACCTGCAAAGATGCTCCCGCACTGCAGAGCGTGCCTGGAGGAAATCCCGCTCTGAAGCTGATTTTGTTCACTTCAAGTTTATTCTCCGGTCATACACCTCTGCCCTCCACTTGGCCAAACAATCCTTCTTCTCATCTCTTATATCTACGCTGTCCTCCAACCCTAAACGGCTCTGGTCCACCTTCAACACCCTCCTCCACCCACCTGCACCTCCCCCCTCAGCTGCCTTCAGCGCTCAAGACCTGGCAGACTACTTCCTCAGTAAAACTTTAACTATCAGAAGCAACATCCCAACACAAGATAGTTATCTGCCACCTCCACTCCCACAGGTCCCCTCTGCCACCCTCTGCCGCTTCCTCCCAACCACTGAGGAGGAAGTCAATTCCTTATTGTCCTCCTCACATCTCACCACGTGCCCGCTCGACCCCATTCCCTCACATCTAATTCCTCCCCTCTCCTCCTCCCTCACCCCTGCTCTCACACACATCTTCAACCTATCTCTCTCCACTGGCTCCTTTCCATCCGCCTTCAAACACGCGCTAGTTACCCCTTTACTAAAGAAACCATCCCTAGACACCCAACTCTCCATCCAACTACCGCCTGTATCCCTGCTTCCCTTCACATCAAAGCTCTTAGAAAAACTAGTCTTCAACCGCCTCTCCCTCTTCCTGTCCTCCAATTCCCTACTTGACCCCCTGCAATCTGGCTTCCGTCCCCTACACTCAACTGAAACTGCCCTCACCAAAGTCACCAACGACCTCCTAACTGCTAAAAAACACGGCCACTATTCTATTCTCATCCTGCTTGACCTCTCGGCTGCTTTTGACACTGTTGACCACCCCTCCTTCTACAGACCCTCAACTCTCTGGGTCTCGGTGACACTGCACTTGCTTGGGTTGACTCCTATTTATCCAACAGGTCCTTCTGTGTGTCCTTTGCTGGTAACTCCTCCTCCTCATTGCCTCTATCTGTTGGTGTACCTCAAGGCTCTGTCCTTGGTCCTCTGCTCTTTTCCATCTACACCTCCTCCCTGGGCAAAATCATCAACAGCTTTGGCTTTAATTACCACCTCTACGCTGATGACACTCAGATCTACCTCTCTACCCCTGATCTCTCTCCCCCTGTCCTTTCAAAAGTCAGTGACTGTTTATCTGGCATCTCCTCCTGGATGGCCTCCCACCACCTAAAGATCAACATGTCAAAGACTGAGCTCCTACTTATTCCTCCCTCTAATGCCTCCCCACCTCCTGACTTCTCTATCACGGTGGAGGGATCACCATCTCCCCATCAAACCAAGTTCGCTGTCTTGGAGTTACACTGGACTCTGCTCTTTCCTTCATCCCCCACATCAAGTCTCTTTCCTCCTCCTGCCGATACCAACTGCGTAATATTTCCAGAATTCGGCCATTTCTTACCGCTGTCACCACAAAACAACTCATACACGCCCTGGTAATCTCCCGACTCGATTATTGCAATAATCTCTTATCTGGCCTCCCTCTGTCCCACCTCTCCCCCCTACAATCCATCCTGAACGCCTCCGCCAGGCTAATTCACCTCACCCGCCGCTCTGTCTCTGCCGCTCCCCTCTGCGTCCCTTCACTGGCTCCCCATCCACTGCAGAATTAAGTTCAAAATCCTTATCCTTACCTACAAAACCCTCACTAACTCAGCGCCCCACTACCTGTCCTCACTAATCACCAAATACACCCCAGCCCGCTCCCTAAGGTCAAACAGTGACCTGCGCCTAGCTTCTCCCCGCATCACCTCTTCCCATGATAGACTGCAGGATTTCTCACGCGCAGCCCCCACTCTCTGGAACGCTCTCCCTCGTACTGTCAGACTTTCCCCTAACTTCTCTTCCTTCAAACGCTCCCTTAAAACATTCCTATTTAGGGAAGCCTACCACCCAACTCACTGACGCAACCATCAATCACTCTCACCTTACAGTCCTCTCCTCCTGTTTCCAACCCCAACCCTCCTAGATTGTGAGTTCCTACGGGAATAGGGCCCTCATCTCCTCCTGTACTGTTTGTCAAATGTTGTTCAATGTATTGTAACCCTGTCTGTACTGTGCTTATTGTACAGCGCTGCGGAATATGCTGGCGCTTTATAAATAAATAATAATAATATAATAATAAAATACCACGTCAGGGCACCGGTGTAATGGTGAGACTGGGTTTTAAACCGGCGGGTGGTCATAAGCCCAGGCCCAGCCCCTGGCGTCCCACGTGAGCGCACCCAGGGAAGCATTTACATTCGGGCCTGGCCAGCGAGCAGCGAGGAAGCTTTTGCCAGGCGCCCTCCCCTGCCCACCGTGACACACCCTGATAGCCTGGCAGTGCCAAGACAGATTAAAATTCCCAGAAATCTCCTACAACTCACTGATACATACTGTACCTGATAGCCTGGCAGTGCCAAGACAGATTCAAATTCCCAGAAATCTGCTACAACTCACTGATACACATGGTCCTTGATAGCCTGGCAGTGCCAAGACAGATTCAAATTCCCATAAATCTTCTACAACTCACTGATACACACTGTCCCTGATAGCCTGGCAATGCCAAGACAGATTCAAATTCCCAGAAATCTCCTACAACTCACTGCAACACACTGTCCCTGATAGCCTGGCAGTGCCAACACAGATTTGAATTCTCAGAAATCTACTACAACGTCACTGATACACCCTGACAGAACAATCTCCTCTCCTCTCTGATTCACTCCTGCAAACACACGCGCTGGTGCTGCAGGCAGGGAAGCCTTAGTGTGCTGCGGCACTTAGCTCTGGGAGCCCATGATTGGGCAAAATTTGCCCAATCAGGACTCTGAGCCGTGATTGGCACAGTCTTGCACCTGTCTTGCACCTGACCTGTGGTCAGTTGCAAGGCTGTAGCCAATTACAAGCTTCAGGCCAGTGGAAAAGTCCAGTGTGGTGCATTGTGGGTGAACATGCGGCGAACATGCGGAAATGTTCGGAGTTCGACGAACAGCCGAACGGGCGATGTTCGATTCGAACTCCGAACTGATCCGAACCAAACGCTCATCCCTAATTATGATCACTACAAACCCCCACAATCAGAAGATCTGATCTTTAACTATCTGTCTGCAGCACATTTATTGCAATCTGAAACACAGGCCGTTTTTGCCTGTATGCTGAGAATGCAGACCTCATGTAAAATTGTTCAAGATAGGCACGCTATTTAGAGTTTAGAACCTTTCATTCCAGCAATATTTCTGTAAAGGATAAATGAATACATGTAAACTAAAAAGGAGTACGTTTATATTATTTTAATTTTTCAACTCTGAGTATCAGTCTATACAGACACTTGCTATTTTATCTTAAAACTGAGTGTTATCTACATATCCGATGTTTTAAATAAATGTTATGCTTTTTTTTAAATCCATAAAAATGGTATGGAAAAATGTTTATTAATGTATTCAGGAAAACAATATGGATCTGGTAACCTTAGCTTGCCAAATTTAACCTGACACGACACACTGGATCACTCGAATGATTTGAGACACTTCCACCTTTAATTTCTTACAGTTACAAGTATTTATAAAGTGCTAACAAGTTCCATAGTGCTGTACAATGGGTGAGACAGAATAACAAATATACATACAAATTAAGCACACAGAAAAGTAGGAGAGAGCACCCTATTAGAGAGCTTACAATCTAAGAGGAGAGGGGTGACACATTAGGTGAGGGCATATAGCGGACCTGAAGTAGCAGTTTGCATGTGGGCTAGGTGGGAAGGTGGTGCAAGAAATGTGCAGTGGGGAGTTATGGAGTGAGCTCTAAAGTAATGTGTTTTCAGAGACTTCTTGAAGGATTGGAGAGACGATGGGAGTCTAATGTTACGGGGGAGGGAGTTCCATAGAAAGGGGGCAGCTTGGGAGATGTCTTGAAGGCACGAGTTGCCTCGCCAGCTTCACACAAAACTGAGCAATACTCTGATGAATGGTTATTGAACTTTACATATCTCTTGAGTAAGAAGAGGTCTAGTGATTGAATACAATCAGAATAATTTCTGTTAAAGTCACCATGAAAACCAATATTTTAATGTGAGAAAAATATTATCTTCTGTCCATTTGTGACTTTGTATGGACCAGTGTATCATCTGAAGTAGTTTGAAGCTGATCACACACACTAGATATGTATACAACTGTGTCACCAAAAATAACACCCATCTGACTTCCAGTAGTTATAAAAATGGAGTAAATTTCTTGATACAAAGTGACTTACACGTATAACATCTGTTCAGTGTGACAATGATGGTACACAGAAAAGAAAAGGGAGAGAGGGGGGAGCTGTGTCTTTCTTGATCGAAGAATAGAAAGAACTGACTCCTACAAAGTCCCAGCCCATGGCTAATGGAATGCATGATGAATCAGCATTCATTCAAAACACCCAATAGTATTTATATATCTGTTCTAACTGATATTGTCTTTCCCAGGCATCATGTAAATAGAGAGGTTTATTCAGAGAGAGAAGAAAATCAGGAGAATGGCTGGAGAACGGAAAATTATAGGTCAAAATAGCCGATTTGGAAAGTGAGATAACTGGGAGAATTTTTCTTGTTTGGCTATTTTGATCTAGAATTTTTCATTCTCCTGCTTTTCCCCTCTCTCTGAATAACCGTGAGAGAGCTGTTTCTTAATCTGTACCACATGTTCATACCAAAGCACACCTCAATATGTATGTATAGCTTGGAACAAAGAATTTGAAATATTCAATTACATTCGCAATTAAACTTCTATTCTTCGTGCTAAGCCTAGAAGGGCTCATTGTTAAATTAACAATTCACATATTGGACTCTACCTTTGGTTGTCTGGCTTGGAAAGTGTTCAGATGCAGCCATTTTCATAGTTAAAGATTCTTCAATGCCCTCTAGAATCGCTTCAATGGACTGAGCTGGGTTGATGCGTGCTCCACCTGTAAAACAACAAAATGACTTAAGCAAGAAAACTATTTTATGACACAGTCTCGGTTTCCCAAGCCGAAATCACTGCCATTAAAATGATAGTCACAAAGAACTCAATGTCACGAGTAAGCCACATCTCCCCTCCATTAAATATATGGGGGGTTTAGGGACGACCACGGTTCCCCTATATAGGTCCCACCTGTATATTTAACACCTTGGGTTCCATTGCTGTTTGAATGTGGTGAGGATGGCGTGCCCTGCAGCCTACCAATTAACATTGAAATTGGCTAGAAGGAAGCAAGAGGACTCGGGGGCCACCCTGTGTCATTAATTCCTAATGCCATGTTAGCATAGCTCGGGTTACGTTGAAGACCGTGAGTGTTTGAGGAAATAATTATACAATAATATCGTCGTGTTTTACAGTTGCTAAAACATGCATGTGGTGTGATCGCTAGTATCCATGTAAGTTTCTGTGTTGGTACTGGTCCACAAGTCAACTGTTGTTCACTAATGTCAAAAAATGCTTGTCTGTTGTAATTGTAATTTTTTCAGTCTGAGTAGTCAGTCTCAGATTTTGCTATTCAATGTTAAGCATCATGTGTCAGAAATGCTTCATCTCTTTATACCTGTTCCAATAGCTGGCAATGCCACTGTCCTGAATGATCTGTTTACACATTCTGTTAGAATTCGCCTTCTGGGGCGAATCGTGTTCTGGTAGCTATGTTTTATTATTTTTCATAAATAAATGTTTTTAAGTACTGCTGTTTCCTGCTATCTTGATCCAAGAAGGTTTTGGGAATTACCTTATAATTCCTGCGCATTATCCTTGGAGCCAGTTGGCGCTCAATAATATGTGAGTTTTAAATAAGCACCCATCTACTATTATTGTCCTATACGCCGTATAGTATATGGTATTACACTCGGGGAGTGCCCTGTATTTTCACTGCAGGGAAGATCGACTAAGGATAAGGATTCATCAAGGGGCGAATGGGCACCTGAAAAAGATTAAGACCCATAAAGAAATCCACCCCAGAGCTGGATATTGGCTCTGGAGAAAATGAGTTGGACACCCCTATCTCTTTTTCTTATTGTTGTACTGATATACTGTGCAATTTTGGTCTATGTCCTCTCTTTTAGTATCGCTGAATAAATACCAGCATACACCAAAGGCAAATTCTGGAAGAGAAGAAAAGACTTATTGATGGACATGTATGGTGTATAATCTCATTTTCCGGTAACAATTTGTGTACTGGCGCTACGTTGTTTCTTTTATACGTACATTGTTTAGGTTTTTAGAGGAACCTCCATGAACAACGTTTAGCGTACGGGATTATTCACTATCCTAGAGGGCGCTTCACCTCTGTTAATTTGAATAAACTGCAGACTAATTGATGAACTCTTTGAATATTGTGAGAATTTTGACCTTGAGAGATGTGAGCTATTTGAATGCTTGCTAGATGCTGAAATGTGAGAAGCAGTCTCTGGAAGTTGGACAATTCTCTATTCTGCCTTTACTCTGGCCTGATGTACTGAATTGTCTCTTTCTGAATTAAGACATTTGAATTCATCTATTTCTTGTGAAGCCTGTTTAGAATTTATCTTCTCTAAATTAGAGACATTAAGATGACAGTGGGCAAGATATTGAGCATGAGCTCTAGAGAGCTGTCCTAAAACTCCTTCTAGTGAGGATGCATCACGAACAGGGTGTGTGATGGTGGAGACATAACTCATCACCTGTTCCCAAAGCCTTGACATTTGCTGTGATGTCTCATAGTTTATGTCCATAAGTGTTTCAGTAATCTTCCATGTAGGCTTTGTGTTGCGTTTGCTTCTGACTGGATTGATACTCATTACTTCTGCATCTGAAACAAGTTGCCTTTCCCGTGATGTTAGAGGGCTTCTTCTGTCTGCCATGTTTTACACAGATGAGAAGAATAAGAAGGGAGCAGTAGAGTAGCTGTCTGGTTAGCAGGTACTGTGTGGCAAAGTTTTACACAGGCCCACACGCTGCAGCTGTAGGCAGACTCTGTCTGTGGGATGCAGTAGTATCTGCTCTCTGGTTCACTGAAGGCTGCTTACTTGTGATGCTAATTGCTGTTAATGTCTTTTCACTAATGCTGTTAATATCTTTTCACTATTCTGCCTCCCTAGCAAAGCTGTGAGGAGTGGGTGCTTGAGACTAAGTCTGTATTAACCAGTACTCACATGATGAAAGTTCAGCAGACAGTGTCAACTCAGCAAAACTGACACGTAGAAAGATGAATCCAGTTGAAAACTTTAATGATCAAACTGACAATCTTTGTAATAGTGTACAGCAATGCAGGTGAAAAGACATTAGTTCTGTCCAGCATTGAGCAAAGATGGCTGCTAGGTGACCAGTAAGTACCTCAGAACTAGACTGAACAAAATGGGAGGAGCTAGCTGGATGCAGCAAGGCTATGGGAACCCAGCAGGAATAAAATAGCTATGAAATAATAACTGTAAGCAGCAAAAGGCAGATTCAATACCTGGCATTAAAATATACAAATAAACCCTGAGTCATCGGGCATGACAATATATCCTATACCTCTTATTAATTAATTCTGTTCCCTGGCTCTCTGTTTATCTGTGTACTCCTTGCTTCTGTTTCAATTAATCCTGTTCTTTATTTATTTGTGTATTCTGTGCTTTTGTTGTTAATCTTGCTTCCTGGTTTTGTCTCTGTCCAGTACCTCTATTATTAGCGAGCCTTATTCACTGGTCCTGTTTATCTGTGTATTCAATTCCTACCCATTTCTCAGTCTCCTTAGTTATAGGGATGAGCTGTTCGGTTCGATCAGTTCGGAGTTCGATTCGAACTTTGGCCGTTCTCAAGTTCGCGAACTTCAAACTTTTTGGTGTGTTCGGTTAGAGTTCGCAATTTTTTTTTGAAAAAAGTATAAAAAAGGCTTAAATACTAAAAAATCTAGAAATAAAGAGACTCTTTACTGCAGAATATTATAAGCAACGGTTTATTAGATGTTGAATTAAAAACTAATGTGTACGTGCAAAGATTCTCACCTCTAAATGACCTGTGTTCTCAAACGGTAAACACAGGTGTTTTTAGTCTGGTCTAATGAATTTGATACATTGTATGTATGTAGACTATACTGAGGGTGTGGTGTCTGCTTCTGAGAAGTGTTAATTTCTCTACTAAATCTTCCTCTAATATGCTGCATTTCACTGCTGTGTGCTCAGCTCATTTTTACCGCTTTCGCTCATCATGTTTAAACGCGATTTGAAGCCACTTTTTATTAAATGACCCAGACATATTAGATATCGTTCTTTCCGGCAGACTCCGCAGATTCATAATATATCATTTTTATATGTATACGTCATGTCCTGCCTGTATATTATGACAAAAAATGCAATAAAAATTGAATTTTTAATCATCTGCAGCGTGTAAAGTGTTTTTTTCCACATTTTAGCACATGAGCGTTTGCGGTTATGTTTTCTATGGAGTGCGCTTGTACAAAAATTAGAAATGGGGACTTGTTACATTTTGTGGGGGGAATTACGTGATTTATAGCAAACACACCCCATGGAAAAAAATCATTAGTGCATCATCGTTCACATTATAATTGAAATGTGAACAATATTGCTGCATTAATAAAAATAACACACAAAAAAATAGGTGTTTTTCTTTTCTTTTTTCTTTTTTTTTTACTTTATACCTGGTCATGTTGGGTATCATTCGAAAGGCCATGCTCAGGCCTTTCGATTGACACCCTCCATGACCCCCTAGATGCCTGGCGATATCGGGGTTCAAATGAACCCCCTATCTCCACCAGGGGATTGGCCTGGGCAATATATATATGCATAATGTGGGCTGGCCTGGGCCTGGGCAATATATATACACATGATGTGGGCTGGCTTGGGCAATATATATATACGCATGATGTGAGCTGGCCTGGGCAATATATATATACGCATGATATGGGCTGGCCTGGGCAATATATATATATATACGCATGATGTGAGCTGGCTTTGGCCTGGGCAATATATATACGCATGATGTGAGCTGGCCTGGGCAATATATATATACGCATAATGTGAGCTGGCCTGGGCCTGGGCAATATATATATGCATGATGTGAGCTGGCCTGGGCAATATATATACGCATGATGGCGCATCTGTGACTGTCTGTGAGCATGATGTGGGCAGGCCTGGGGAAATATATATATACGCATGATGTGGGCTGGCCTGGGCAATATATATATACGCATGATGTGTGCTGGCCTGGGCCTGGGCAATATACATACGCATGATGTTGTAACGTTGGGGGCTTCCAGCCTTTCCGGTGTGCTTGAAGGCAGCATGTCTGATGCTGCTCGCTCACCAACACCCGGTTTAAACTGAAACAGGCAGGGAGGTGGCTGCATGAGGTGCGGCTTGAGAGGGGGGCGCGGTCTGGTGAAGGTCTTTTAAAAACCAACAGTCCCTTCTAAGCAGTGCCAGATCGTGGTTATCCATACCTGAGCTCCTTGTACCTGAATTCTCTCGTGATTTAACCTGTTATTGACCTCTGCTTGTTTTCTGACTATTCTGCCTTCCGTTGCCCTAGACTATTTCCTTGTACAGGGTGAGCCAGTCAAACCTGCATTTTTGAAAAGGGCTGGAGAGCCGTGAAAGTGGGCGGAGCGAGTTAGCAAGGTTACCATTGTGTCCCCCACAACTAAGCATTTCAGTCGTCATGGAGCAGTGGTCTAAACAACAACGTTCATTCGCTGTGAAAGCGTTTTACCAAAGTGGTAGTTATGCAGCCGCTCAGCGTCGTTTCCGGAAGAATTTTCAAATTAATCGAAATAAGCCAGTGCCGTCTGTTAATTCAATCAAATTGTGGGTGACAAACTTTGAAGCAATTGGTGAAACGAGAAGCAGAAGGGGTGGCAGTGCAAGATCAGTGCGAACTCCCGCGAATATTGACCGCGTGAGAGTTGCTGTGGAAAGAAGCCCTCGGAGATCGGCGCGTCGACAGAGTGCTGCGCTTGGCATGGCAAACACGAGCGTCTGAAGAATCTTGAGGTTAGATTTACACCATCACCCATACAAAATTCAGGTTGTTCAGGCTATGAATGAAAATGATTTTGCAGCTCGACGGCGTTTTTGTCAAACGTTGTTGGACATGTTTGATGAAAACGAGGACCTTGTTCACAACCTGTGGATGAGCGATGAGGCACATTTCCATCTCTCCTGTTTTGTGAATAAACAAAATTTCCGATATTGGAGTGATGAAAACCCTCAACAACTCCATCAAAAACCACTCCATTCAAGCAAGGTAACAGTTTGGCGCGCAATGTCCTCATTGGGAATCATAGGCCCGTATTTTTTTGAAAATGACAGGGAGCAAGCAGTTACTGTGAATGCACAACGCTATTCGGAAATGTTGCATTCGTTCTTCATTCCTCAGCTTCGTCAACATGGAATGAACAATGAAACCTTATTCCAGCAAGACGGTGCCACAAGTCATACAGCCCGTGTGAGCATGAATGTTCTCAACAATGTTTTTCCAAATCGGGTGATATCCCGAAATGGAGCAATTTCTTGGCCTCGCCGATCGCCCGACCTCACAGTGTGCGATTTTTTTCTTGTGGGGTACCTGAAGAGTAAAGTCTTTGAACAACGACCTCCAACGCTTGGGGAACTCAAGAGGAGAATCCGGTTGGAAATCGAGAGAATTCCTCAGCGTATGCTCCGTGATGCGATGGGCTGTTTCAGAAATCGCCTACAAGAATGTCTCAATCGGGAAGGACACCATCTTACTGGAGTTATTTTTAAACAGTGAATGTTGTTTCTTAAATGCTTTTTAATGTACATTAAGATAGTAACAATAAAATTTTGAAATATCCATCCGTTTATTTTTTACAGTCATTTCAAAAATACAGGTTTGACTGGCTCACCCTGTACTGTGCTTCTGCACTGATATCGACCCGACTGTTCCATTTGACTATTCTATACTCTGCATTCCTGATTCTGGCTCCTCTGTCTACCCCTGTGTTGCTGACCTGGTTTTGTATTATGACATTGTCTTTGATTAACCCTTTCTGTCTAGCTAGTATACCTGGCCAATTCTAAGGACCAGACAGTTAGGGATTCTTCTACGGCTACCCTGTTGGTAGCTTTAGGGCTCTGTGAAGTGTTGGGCTTTAAGGACTGCGTGGTGGGATCTGGGAACCGTGACATTACGATCTGGCCAAATGGATCCCGCAGACTTAACACAGCATTTGAGTAACTTTGTATCCAGACATGACGAGCAGGACCATAGGATGGATCAGTTTGCTCTCGCCTTACAAACTATCCTGACTCGTACAGCTCACCTGGAACCAGCTGGGGTTTCACCTCCACCTGCTATACCTGTGTCCTCTGTTGTTCAGACATCCCAGGTACACATGACCACTCCTACAAGGTTTGACGGTACTCCCTCGGAGTGCCGGGGATTTTTGGTCCAGGTGGATATTCATTTTAAATTAAATCCACAAATGTTTATCACTGACATAACCAAAGTGGGGTTCATTATTATCCATCTGTCTGGCAGAGCGCTGACATGGGCAAATCCTCTATGGGAGGCAGAGAAGCCTACCGTACTGAACTATAAATAATTCATAGCCGAGTTAAAACGTACGTTTAATCCTACCAGAAAGGCCAAGGTAGCTGACAAATCCTTGTTCCGCATACGTCAAGGGAACAGGACTGTATCTGATTATGCTATAGAATTTAAAACGTTTGTTTCTGACGTGAACTGGACTAAAGAGGCTCTGGTTCTGGCTTTTATGGAGGGGTTATCGGAGTCATTGATGCATGAATTGGCCCCTCGTAAATTACCTGAGATGTTGAGTGAATTTATAGATTATTGTATAGATCTGGATGATCAGATAAGGGACAGAAGAACTCTAAGAGGCCGTTACCAAGGTTGGCCCCTGTCTTTCAGGCACCACCAAGAGCATTATCCCCTCCCTCTGAGCCTATGCAACTAGGCCATACTAGGCTTACAGAGGAAGAGAGAACAAGGCGTCTTCATGAGGGATCGTGCCTGTATTGTGGTTTAAAAGGACATTTATGACTTCAATGTCCCACTCACCCTAGAATGCATGATAAGTCGGAAAACTACCGCACCTAAGGCAACTGAGGAGACAGGCCTTGGGTGTGACGTTCTTGTCTCCTGTCAAAGACACTAGACTCTTGTTACCAGTATCCGTGGCTTGGGAGACCAAGACCACGCATACTACCGCTTTTGTTGACTCTGGGGCTGCTGGTAATTCATTGATATTGAATACGCTTCCTCCATTTCTCTCCTTCTGGTTGTAAGAGAGACACCCTTGGCCGTCGAAGCCATAGACGGTAGGCCATTATCCTGTCCCAGAATTACTCACGATACTGTTACAGTGGTTCTTACCACTGGTCTCTTGCATAAAGAAAAGATCATATTTCAGGTTATCCGTTCACCTTCCAATCCTGTTGTGCTTGGTTTCCCTTGGTTGGTGGAACATAATCCTGTTAATGATTGGGCTAAGGGAGAGATACTGTCTTGGAGTCCTGCTTGTTTTGGGACTTGTTTAATACCCATTCAGCATATTGGTGCCCTGAACACACCTACAGCTCCTCCATTGTCTATAGAGGTTCCTGACTGGTATGCCGATCTCAGGGCTGTATTCGATAAAAGAGAGGCAGAAAACTACCTCCACATAGACCTTATGATTGCGCCATAGATATTCATCCAGGTACCATGCCTCCTCGAGGCAAAGTATATCCTTTATCCATAAAAGAGAACCAAATCATGGAGGAGTACATAAAGGAGAATTTGGAGAGAGGTTTTATCAGACGTTCCTCTTCTCCAGCCGGGGCTGGGTTCTTTTTTGTATCTAAAAAAGGAGATTTACGCCCGTGTATCGATTATAGGGGGCTTAACAAGATCACCATCAAGAATGTGTACCCTATCCCTCTTATATCAGAACTGTTCGACAGGTTAAGGGGATCAGCAGTATACACAAAACTCGATTTGAGAGGGGCTTACAACCTGATACGTATAAAAGATGGGCATGAATGGAAAACAGCATTTAACACCAGGAGTGGGCATTATGAATATCTGGTCATGCCGTTCGGTCTCTGTAATGCTCCAACTGTATTCCAAGATTTCATTAATGATGTGCTCAGAGTTTTTGCAATCCTTTGTTATCGTATACTTAGACGATATACTAATTTACTCTCCCGATCTTATAACCCACCATGAACATGTCAGACAGGTATTAGCAAAACTACTAGACAATGGTCTTTATTGCAAACTGGAGAAGTGTTTATTCGACATTACTACTGTAAAATTTCTTGGGTACATTATCACTCCAGAAGGTTTTGAGATGGATCCTTCCAAACTCACGGCCATCTCAGAATGGCCTCCCCCTCAAGGCCTCAAAGCCATACAGAGGTTTCTGGGGTTTTCCAACTATTATAGGAGATTTATCAAGAATTATTCTGCTGTAGCTTCTCCTATCATTAATATGACACGTAAAGGTCTGAAGAACCAGGTCTGGTCTTCACAATCCAAACAGGCATTCGAAGCCCTCAAACAGGCTTTCACTTCCCCTCCCGTGTTACGGCATCCTTATCCCAGAATTCCATTTGTTCTTGAGGTTGATGCTTCCGAGATAGGCATTGGGGCTGTCCTATCTCAAAGAGAGTCTCCAGGGAAGCCTCTACATCCTTGTGGGTTCTTTTCAAGAAAATTATCACCAGCAGAATGCAATTATGATACCGGTAACAGAGAATTGCTTGCTATTTTGTCTGCCCTGTCAGAGTGGAGACATTTGTTGGAAGGTACTCTTGACCCTTTGTTGATAATCACTGATCATAAGTAGGGATGAGCTGTTCGGGTTCGGACGGTTCGGGGTTCAACCCGAACTTAGCCTGTTCGAGCAGATCACGAACCCCGAACATTTCCGGGTGTTCGCCGCATGTTCGACCACAATGGACCACAATGCATTTTCCCACTGCCTGAAGCTCGTAATTGGCTACAGCCTTGCACCTGACCACAGGTCTGGTGCAAGACTGGTTGAACACTATGCCAATCACCGCTCAGAGTCCTGATTGGGCAAATTTTGCCCAATCATGGGCTCACAGAGCTAAGTCCCAGCAGCACACTATATAAGGTTTTCACACAGCGCTTCTGCACGCATTTCAGAGGAGATTTCAAAGGAGATAGTTGTGTGTGTTGTTACTGCCGGTCTGCCACGCTACTGGGGGGGGTCTGGGGGGTCTAATTTCGACCAAATATCAGGGAATTTAGGTGATGTGTGTCTTGTCACTGTGCCAGCAATTTGTTTTGGGGTTTACAACTTTATTTAAAACATTTTTGTATTGAGGTGATTTTCTGGGTCTTGTCACACTGTGCCAGCAAGTCTTTTTGGGTCTCATTTATACCAAATATCAGGGAATTTAGGTGATGTGTGTCTTGTCACTGTGCCAGCAAGTTTTTTTGGGGTTTACAACTTTATTTAAAACATTTGTGAATTGAGGTGATTTTCTGGGTCTTGTCACTGTGCCAGCAAATCTTTTTGGGGCTCACTAATTTCTTTAAAACACTTGTGAATTAAGGTGATCAGTGTCTCGTCATACAAACAGTACCATGCTGTATTTTGGGGCTCACTAATTTCTTTAAAACACTTGGGAATTAAGGTGATCTGTGTCTCGTCATACAAACAGTACCACGCTGTATTTTGGGGCTCACTAATTTCTTTAAAACACTTGGGAATTAAGGTGATCTGTGTCTCGTCATACAAAAAGTACCACGCTGTATTTTGGGGCTCACTAATTTCTTTAAAACACTTGGGAATTAAGGTGATCTGTGTCTTGTCATACAAACAGTACCACGCTGTATTTTGGGGCTAACTAATTTCTTTAAAACACTTGGGAATTATGGTGATCTGTGTCTCGTCATACAAAAAGTACCACGCTGTATTTTGGGGCACACTAATTTCTTTAAAACACTTGGGAATTATGGTGATCTGTGTCTCGTCATACAAACAGAACCACGCTGTATTTTGGGGCTCACTAATTTCTTTAAAACACTTGGGAATTAAGGTGATCTTCTGTGTCTCGTCACACAGCCAGCAACTTTTTTTGGGGCTCACTAATTTCTTTAAAACACTTGGGAATTAAGGTGATCTGTGTCTCGTCATACAAAAAGTACCACGCTGTATTTTGGGGCTCACTAATTTCTTTAAAACACTTGGGAATTAAGGTGATCTGTGTCTCGTCATACAAACAGTACCACGCTGTATTTTAGGGCTCACTAATTTCTTTAAAACACTTGGGAATTAAGGTGATCTGTGTCTCGTCATACAAAAAGTACCATGCTGTATTTTGGGGCTCACTAATTTCTTTAAAACATTTGGGAATTAAGGTGATCTGTGTCTCGTCATACAAAAAGTACCACGCTGTATTTTGGGGCTCACTAATTTCTTTAAAGCACTTGGGAATTAAGGTGATCTTCTGTGTCTCATCACACAGCCAGCAATTTTTTTGGGGGCTCACTAATTTCATTAAAACACTTGGGAATTAAGGTGATCTGTGTCTTGTCATACAAACAGTACCACGCTGTATTTTGGGGCTCACTAATTTCTTTAAAACACTTGGGAATTAAGGTGATCTGTGTCTTGTCATACAAACAGTACCACGCTGTATTTTGGGGCTCACTAATTTCTTTGAAACACTTGGGAATTACGGTGATCTGTGTCTCGTCATACATACAGTACCACGCTGTATTTTGGGGCTCACTAATTTCTTTAAAACACTTGGGAATTAAGGTGATCTGTGTCTTGTCATACAAACAGTACCACGCTGTATTTTGGGGCTCACTAATTTCTTTAAAACACTTGGGAATTAAGGTGATCTTCTGTGTCTCGTCACACAGCCAGCAACTTTTTTGGGGCTCACTAATTTCTTTAAAACACTTGGGAATTAAGGTGATCTGTTTCTCGTCATACAAACAGTACCACGCTGTATTTTAGGGCTCACTAATTTCTTTAAAACACTTGGGAATTAAGATGATCTGTGTCTCGTCATACAAAAAGTACCATGCTGTATTTTGGGGCTCACTAATTTCTTTAAAACATTTGGGAATTAAGGTGATCTGTGTCTCGTCATAAAAAAAGTACCACGCTGTATTTTGGGGCTCACTAATTTCTTTAAAGCACTTGGGAATTAAGGTGATCTTCTGTGTCTCGTCACACAGCCAGCAATTTTTTTTGGGGTTCACTAATTTCTTTAAAACATTTGGGAATTAAGGTGATCTGTGTCTCGTCATACAAACAGTACCACGCTGTATTTTGGGGCTCACTAATTTCTTTAAAACACTTGGGAATTAAGGTGATCTTTGTCTCGTCATACAAAAAGTACAACGCTGTATTTTGGGGGTCACTAATTTCTTTAAAACACTTGGGAATTAAGGTGATCTGTGTCTCGTCATACATACAGTACCACACTGTATTTTGGGGCTCACTAATTTCTTTAAAACACTTGGGAAATAAGGTGATCTGTGTCTCGTCATACATACAGTACCACGCTGTATTTTGGGGCTCACTAATTTCTTTAAAACACTTGGGAATTAAGGTGATCTGTGTCTCGTCATACAAAAAGTACCACGCTGTATTTTAGGGCTCACTAATTTCTTTAAAACACTTGGGAATTAAGGTGATCTGTGTCTCGTCATACAAACAGTACGACGCTGTATTTTGGGGCTCACTGATTTCTTTAAAACACTTGGGAATTATGGTGATCTGTGTCTCGTCATACAAAAAGTACCACGCTGTATTTTGGGGCTCACTAATTTCTTTAAAACATTGGGAATTAAGGTGATCCTCTGTGTCTCGTCACACAGCCAGCAATTTTTTTTGGGGCTCACTACTTTCTTTAAAACATTTGTGAATTAAGGTGATCTGTCTCTTGTCACTGGCTGCCAGCTATCAGTGTGTCTCACACCAGAGTTATTTAAATCTTTATACCAGAGTTGAATCAGAGTTCTGTATATATTAATCTAAATATCACTCACCATGTCTGAAATAACAAAAAGGACAGGCAGACGCTCCCAGCCACAGATAAGAGGGCAAGCAGCCCCTGTGTCGGGAGGCTGTGTCTCTGGTCGTGGTGGACGTGGTGCATCCTCTGCAGGGGCACGCTTGTCCTTTCTAACTGGTGCTGGCCGTCTTAAGCAGCAGCAACATACAGAGGACTTGGTGGATTGGCTAACCAGGCCATCCTCATCCTCCGAGTCCTCTGCCAGCCAGGCTTCTAGTGCTTTACAGTCCACCTCAGCTGCCAAAGCATCTAATGCAGCCTCCATGTCCACAGCTACTTCTGCCATAGCCTCGCTATCACACACGGAGGAGTCAGCTGAATTGTTTGACTACAATGAGAGTGACATGCTACTTGAGGATGCGCAGCAAGTACAGTGCTCTGATTCAATCTCTGAGGTTGAGCAAGGGAGTATAATCAACCTAGAGGAATTGGGTGCCAGTGATGACACACAAATAACTGGCACTCATTTTGCCCCAGCAGCTGCAGCATACTGCCAAGTTGGCTCCAGTGACGAGGAGATAGGGGGTGAAGATGACATTGATGATGATGAGGTCACTGACTCCACCTGGGTGCCAGATCGAACTGAGGAATCAAGGGAGGAGGGGGAGGAGGAGGAGGAGGAGGCACAGCAAACACGAGGCACAACATCCTCTGTGACCAACCGTAGCACTAGCCAGTCCAAGGCATCACATGTCAGAGCTGCTCCAGTGCAGAGCGCTGTTGTCTCAAAGAACACATGCAGGAACTCTGCTGTCTGGGAGTTCTTTAAGAAATGTGCAGCAGACCCCACCATTGCTATTTGTAATCTATGTCAGAGGAGGCTGAAGCGTGGGATAAACACCGGACACTTGGGTACCACGTGCTTGAGGCGACATATGAACAAGTGCCACACATCCCATTGGGGCAAAACTTTGCGTAGGTCCTCCTCCTCCTCATCTGTCTCTACTCACACTGTATGTCCTGCCATGCAATTGCCTACAACCTCCACCGACAGGGATGATGCTACAGTAATGGATGTACCAGCAGGTCCTTCCTCACAATGTGACATCATCCCAGTAGCTGAAGATTTACGCAGTCAGATTACGTTGCTGCAGTTGCTGCAGCGAAAGAAAAAATATAGTCCCAACCATCCCCAAGCACAGCGTCTAAATGGCAGCTTAGCAAAATTACTCGCATTGCAGCTGCTGCCTTTCCAGCTGGTGGACTCTGCTCCCTTCCATGAATTTGCTGAATGCGCTGTACCACAGTGGCAGGTTCCAAAACGCCATTACTTTTCACGCAAGGCCATTCCAGCACTATACCAGCATGTGGAAGACAATGTTATCCAGTCATTGGGAAAGGCAGTCAGCAAGGTGCATGTCACTTTAGACACGTGGTCCAGCAAGCATGGACAGGGTCGTTACATTTCCTTCACGGCACACTGGGTAACTCTGATTGCAGCTGGGAGGGATCCAAGACGGGGCTCTGTGCTGGAGCTTGTTCATCCACCACGCCTCCAGAAAGCTGCTTGTATGAGGTCTGTCTGCTCCACCACCTCTTCCTCCTCCTCCTTCTCTGGCAAAGTGGCAGTTAAACCGACGCGTGGCAGGGGCTACGCAATGGCTCAAGCAAAAATATGCCATACTGTGCTTGAGCTGGTTTGTTTAGGGGACAGGAGCCACACCGGGTCAGAAATTTTGTCAGCTCTGCAGGGGCAGGTGCAGAGATGGTTAACACCACGCCAGCTTGAGCTGGGAATGATCGTCTGCGATAATGGCAGCAACCTTCTCTCCGCCCTACGTAAGGGTAAATTGATGAATGTACCATGCCTAGCACACGTCCTAAATCTGGTGGCACAGCGTTTCCTAACCAAGTACCCAGGGCTGCCAGAGCTTCTCATCCAGGCCAGAAAAGTCTGCAGCCACTTCAGACGGTCATTCCCATCAAGCGTTCGCCTGGCAGAAATTCAAAGAGAATTCCACCTTCCCACAAACCGTCTGATCTGTGACATGCCCACCAGGTGGAACTCGACATTAGCAATTCTGCAGCGTCTGCACAAGCAGCAGAGGGCCATCAACGAGTACCTTTGTGAGTATGGCAGAAGGACGGGTTCAGGTCAACTTGGTTTCCCGCCCCCCGCAGTGGCTGATGATCAAGGATGCATGCACTGTACTGTAACCATTTGAGGAGGCAACGAGGATGGTGAGCAGGGACAGTGCATGCATCAGTGACACAATTCCTTTAGTGTTCCTGCTGGAGCACACTCTGCGGAGAAATTATAGATGTGGCTCTAGAGGCAGAGCAGCGGGAGGAAGAGGTGGCCTTCCCTAGCTCTCAAGGCCCCAGTCTTTCCGCAGACAGCATTCCAGCGGGTCCTACTCAGATCAGACAGGAGGATGAGGAGGAGGAGGACTATTTAAGTTGTGGGGGCATTGAAGGTGGGGATTCCTCAAGGCAGGGTTTTGTGTGCCCAGAAACAGAAGGGCTTGTGCGTGGCTGGGAGGAGGAAGTGCACGATACGGTCATCCTCATTGACCAGGAAGACTCGGCAGCTAATACCACCTCCAACCTACGCTGCATGGGCTCCCTAATGATGCAAAGCCTGCTAAAGGACCCCAGGATTCGTGCTATCAAGGAGAGGATCATTACTGGTTGGCAACCCTTCTTGATCCACGATACAAGGGGAAAGTTGCAGAGCTCATCCTGCCCGCACAGAGGGAGCACAGGATGACAAAACTTGAGGACGCTCTAAAGCGAAACTTGTGTAACACCTTTCCAGGCACTGTTAGATTACCAAGTGCTGACACACGTGCTTCTGAGGCTGCAGGTGATCAGAGGAATAGCGATGAAGGCCAGGGCCGCTTGACTGATGCATTTTTAATTTTTTTTAGTCCTCGACGCCCAAGGACGTCAAATGTAGGCACCCATTGCCAGCGTCTTCACCATATGGTGCAGGACTACATAGGGGCAAGGGCAGACCTGGATACCTTTCCAGCAGATGATCCACTGGCTTACTGGGTGTTGAGATTGGATCACTGGCCAGAACTTAGCCAATATGCTATGCAGCTACTAGGTTGCCCTTCATCTAGCGTGCTTTCCGAAAGGACGTTCAGTGCCACTGGAGGTTTTGTCACAGACAAAAGAGTGCATCTGTCCACCGACTCTGTAGACCGGCTGACATTTATAAAAATGAATCAGTCCTGGATCAGCAGCTATCAATCCCCTGATGTCAAAGTAACGGAATAGATCGGGTATGTCTTCTGCATGCACAAAACCTCCAGCACTGAACTCTTCCACAATACCACAAAAGGGTTACGTGTGAATGCACTTGCTGCCATGAAAGGCACAATATTTGGCTGCACTGACGCCTGTGCCAGATTTATATCATTTTAATTTTTTGAACAGCAGGGTCCAACCCTGCACTCTTCCACAATACCACAGAGGGGTTACTGTATGATGATACTTGCTGGCCTGGCACCAAAGGCACAATATCTGGGGGCACTGACGCCCATTACCTGATCAAAAACGTTTCAATATAGGACCGCATGGTCCACCCCTGCACTCTTCCACCATAACACAGAGGGGTTACTGTATGATGATACTTGATGGCCTGCCATTAAAGGCACAATATCTGGGTGCACTGACGCCCATTAACAGATAAAAAAAAATTTCAATATAGGACCAACCACATGGTCCACCCCTGAACTCTTCCACAATACTACAGAGGGGTTACTGTATGATGATACTTGATGGCCTGCCATTAAAGGCACAATATCTGGGTGCACTGACGCCCATTACCAGATCAAAAACTTTTCAATATAGGACCACATGGTCCACCCCTGCACTCTTCCACAATACTACAGAGGGGTTACTGTATGATGATACTTGATGGCCTGCCATTAAAGGTACAATATCTGGGTGCACTGACGCCCATTACCAGATCAAAAACTTTTCAATATAGGACCACATGGTCCACCCCTGCACTCTTCCACAATACTACAGAGGGGTTACTGTATGATGATACTTGATAACCTGCCATTAAAGGCACAATATCTGGGTGCACTGACGCCCATTACCAGATCAAAAACTTTTCAATATAGGACCACATGGTCCACCCCTGCACTCTTCCACAATACTACAGAGGGGTTACTGTATGATGATACTTGCTGGCCTGGCAGTCTTGCACCAAAAGGCACAATATCTGGGTGCACTGACGCCCATTACCAGATCAAAAACTTTTCAATATAGGACCGCATGGTCCACCCCTGCACTCTTCCACAATACCACAGAGGGGTTACTGTATGATAGTACTTGCATGCCTGGCACTAAAGGCACAATATCTGGGTGCACTGCCATTGACGCCTGTATCAGATTCATATCCTCAGAGGGGTTACGGTGTGCCGGCACTGTTGCCGATGCTAAAAGCCCAATTTGAAAGCACCTATTGTTACTTTTATCCAAAGCCTACATAAGTTTCCCAATAATTTAGCCAAAAAAAACACTAAACTTTTTCTGCGCGTCCTAAAATGTCTTTTCATACAGGCTGCCGCCCCAAGCAGTTGTTTATGGATAGATCAAAGGAAAAGCATTTACCGTCATATGAAACGTCATTTTTTTGTTAAGTGTTCCTATACATCCTAGAAATCCGCCACTTCACGGGCAGGTTATGGGGACCTCCTAGGCACGATATTTGAAGGAATTTTTGGTTTTTATTTTTAACCCTTATTTCATGGAAAACTCACTGTCCCTTTAAAAACGTTTTTTTTTTTACTTTTTGTCCTTGTTTCCTGTCCCCCAGGGCACTACCCGGACCCCCATACACCTTTTATGGCAAAAATGTAGCATATATGCCCTCTTGGAGGGCACTCTAAAAAAACGAATTTTCAGCCCCATTGACTTGCATGGGGGTTCGGGCTCGGGTCCGTACAAATGGGATGTTCGGGTTCGGGCTCGAACCGAACTCGGGGAGTGTTCGGCTCATCCCTATACACAAACAGCATCTCTATACACAACCCCATCAGCATCTCTATACACAGCATCTCTATACACAACCCCATAAGCATCTCTATACACAGCCTCACAGCATCTCTATACACAGCCTCACAGCATCTCTATACACAACCCCATAAGCATCTCTATACACAAACAGCATCTCTATACACAACCCCATCAGCATCTCTATACACAGCATCTCTATACACAACCCCATAAGCATCTCTATACACAAACAGCATCTCCATACACAACCCCATCAGCATCTCTACACACAGCCTCACAGCATCTCTATACACAACCTCACAGCATCTCTATACACAGCCCCATCAGCATCTCTATACACCGCCCCATCAGCATCTTTATACACAAGCAGCATCTCTATACACAACCCCATCAGCATCTCTATACAGCCTCACAGCATCTCTATACACAGCCCCATCAGCATTTCTATACACAGCATCTCTATACACAACCCCATCAGCATCTCTATACACAGCCTCACAGCATCCCTATACACAGCCTCACAGCATCTCTATACACCCCCATCAGCATCTCTATACACAAACAGCATCTCTATACACAACCCCATCAGCATCTCTATACACAGCATCTCTATACACAACCCCATCAGCATCTCTATACAGCCTCACAGCAACTCTATACACAACCTCACAGCATCTCTATACACAGCCCCATCAGCATCTCTATACACAGAAACTCTATACACAACCCCATCAGCATCTCTATATACAACCAGCATCTCTATACACAAACAGCATCTCAATACACAACCCCGTCAGCATCTCTATACACAGCCTCACAGCATCTCTATACACAACCTCACAACCATAGGCGTGCGCACGGGGTGTGCCGGATGTGCCTAGGCACACCCTAATGCCGGCCCGGGACACATTCTGGGTCCCGGCTGGCCGAATCCGATGGATAGCCGCCGGGACCCCTCATTTCCGCGGGCCTGGCGGCAGCCTCCGCTTCCCTGGTGGTCCCTGTGGTTCGTGGGGTGCTGCACTGCGATCTGTGCATGGCGCACAGACCGCACAGCACATCCCTCGCTGACACGAGCGGCCGGCGATCTCTGATGACCTGTCACCTGACCGCCGGCGCTCTGACACAGTCAGTAAGCGCGGCGGTCAGGTGACAGGTCATCAGCGATCGCCGGCCGCTCGGGTCAGCGAGGGATGTGCTGTGTGCCATGCACAGATCGCAGTGCAGCACCCCACGAACCACAGGGACCACCAGGGAAGCGGAGGCTGCCGCCAGGCCCGCGGAAATGAGGGGTCCCGGCGGCTATCCATCAGATGCGGCCAGCCGGGTTCCCCCTCCTCGACCCCCCCCCCTCTGTGCCACTGGACCACCAATGATACATATTCAACCCCCTCCCTGCAAGCAAAAAAACAAAGGTGAGCAGAAGAGGGGGCAATTTTTATATATCAAAAATATTTTTTAATAGTGTATTCAAAAATTTTTAAACACAGAGTTTTTATGGCTGTGGATTCTGTGATACACTGATACACCCTGCATACTGCTGAGTTTTATGGCTGTGGATTCTGTGATACACTGCTGAGTTTTATGCCTGTGGATTCTGTGATACACCTACTGCTGAGTTTTATGCCTGTGGATTCTGTGATACACATACACTGCATACTGCTGAGTTTTATGGCTGTGGATTCTGTGATACACATACACTGCATACTGCTGAGTTTTATGGCTGTGGATTCTGTGATACACATACACTGCATACTGCTGAGTTTTATGGCTGTGGATTCTGTGATACACATACACTGCATACTGCTGAGTTTTATTGCTGTGGATTCTCTTGATACGCTCATTCACACCGCACATTGCTTGGTTTTATTGCTGTGAATTCTGTGATATGCTCATTCCACACCGCACATTGCTTGGTTTTATTGCTGTGGATTCTGTGATACGCTCATACACACTGCACATTGCTGAGTTTTTCCACCGGAAAAAACAGCGTTTCATTTTCACAGATTCATACAAACGGTTTTGCTAATTTATTCACCTCCCTCGTCTGCGGTCTCGGCTGTGTTCAGCTCCGGTTTTCAGCAGGTTAATCCAGATGTTTTTGGGGGTTTTCGGCGTGCATTCGGTGGGTTTTGCGGTTAGTTTTCGTCAGGTTTGCGGCAGCTTTTCCCTGGGTCACCGAAATGGGATCGGCAAAAGGAACCGAATTGAAGAGAACGAAAAGTCACCGAACGTGCGGTGACTTTTCGAATCTCTTTGAATAACCCTGATAGTAATGGTGTGTGTGTGTGTCGTTGTATGTATGAGCTTTTGGGTGCACACCCTAATGCAATAGGCTGCGCACGCCTATGCTCACAACATCTCTATACACAGCCCCATCTGCATCTCTATACACAGCATCTCTATACACAACCCCATCAGCATCTCTATACACAGCCTCACAGCATCTATATACACAACCTCATCAGCATCTCTATACACAAACAGCATCTCTATACACAACCAGCATCTCTATACACAAACAGAAACTCAATACACAACCCCATCTGCATCTCTATACACAGCCTCACAGCATCTCTATACACAACCTCATCAGCATCTCTATACACAAACAGCATCTCTATACACAACCCCATCAGCATCTCTATACAGCCTCACAGCATCTCTATACACAGCCCCACAGCATCTCTATACACAGCCCCATCAGCATCTCTATACACAGCATCTCTATACACAACCCCATCAGCATCTCTATACACAACCTCACAGCATTTCTATACACAGCCTCACAGCATCTCTATACACAACCTCATCAGCATCTCTATACACAAACAGCATCTCTATACACAACCCCATCAGCATCTCTATAAACAAACAGAATCTCTATACACAACCCCATCAGCAGCTCTATACACAGCCTCACAGCATCTATATAAACAACCTCACAGCATCTATATACACAGCCCCATCAGCATCTCTATACACAGCCTCACAGCATCTCTATACACAACCTCATCAGCATCTCTATACACAAACAGCATCTCTATACACAACCAGCATCTCTATACACAACCCCATCAGTATCTCTATACACAGCCTCACAGCATCTCTATACACAGCCTCACAGCATCTCTATACACAACCTCACAGCATCTCTATACACAGCCCCATCAGCATCTCTATACACAGCATCTCTATACACAACCCCATCAGCATCTCTATACACAAACAGCATCTCTATACACAGCCCCATCAGCATCTCTATACACAACATCTCTATACACAACCCCATCAGCATCTCTATACACAAACAGCATCTCTATCAGGGGCGGATCCAGGGGGGGCAAAAGGGCAATTGCCCCCCCCCCCGAGCAGTGCAGATACCAGGCTGACCTCCAGAACTCAAATCACGATGTGTGCAGTGAATGCAGACATGGTGATTTGCAGAGGCACACATTGCGCAGAAGCACTGAGGATTGCCCCTCCCAGTCATGTGTCAGGGGCGTGTCACGTGGTGATCCTTTTCCCAGTGACCATGTGGCTGAGCCTGTCTCCTTCCATGCCTGCCTGACAGCCACAGGAAAGGGCTGGATCTGAGGCTGCACTGAGCAACAGGGTCAGAGGAGAGAGGCTGGAGCCTCCATGCAGGGACACCAGGGAGCTAAGTAATGTGTCCCTGAGAGTTTGATCCTTCCTCCAGGGTGTATAACAAAGCTAGAGCTGCACAGTAATAAACCTCTCAGATATGAGTCTGTAAACTGCTCCTCCAGATTGTAAGCTCCTGGGTGTCCTCTGCTCCTCCAGATTGTAAGATCCTGTGTGCTCTCTGCTCCTCTAGTTTGTAAGCTCCTGGGTGTCCTCTGCTCCTCTAGATTGTAAGCTCCTGGGTGCTCTCTGCTCCTCTAGATTGTAAGCTCCTGTGTGTCCTCTGCTCCTCTAGATTGTAAACTCCTGGGTGCTCTCTGCTCCTCTAGATTGTAAGCTCCTGGGTGTCCTCTGCTCCTCTAGATTGTAAACTCCTGGGTGTCCTCTGCTCCTCCAGATTGTAAACTCCAGGGTGTCCTCTGCTCCTCCACATTGTAAGCTCCTGGGTGCTCTCTGCTCCTCTAGATTGTAAGCTCCTGGGTGTCCTCTGCTCCTCTAGATTGTAAGCTCCTGGGTGTCCTCTGCTCCTCCAGATTGTAAAATCCTGTGTGCTCTCTGCTCCTCTAGAATGTAAGCTCCTGGGTGTCCTCTGCTCCTCTAGATTGTAAGCTCCTGGGTGCTCTCTGCTCCTCTAGATTGTAAGCTCCTGGGTGTCCTCTGCTCCTCTAGATTGTAAACTCCTGGGTGCTCTCTGCTCCTCTAGATTGTAAGCTCCTGGGTGTCCTCTGCTCCTCTAGATTGTAAGCTCCTGGGTGTCCTCTGCTCCTCCAGATTGTAAACTCCAGGGTGTCCTCTGCTCCTCCAGATTGTAAACTCCTGGGTGCTCTCTGCTCCTCTAGATTGTAAACTCCTGGGTGCCCGGCCCTCTGCTCCTCTAGATTGTAAGCTCCTGTGAGCCAGGCCCTCTGCACCTCTAGATTGTAAGCTCCTGTGAGCCAGGCCCTCTGCCCCTCTAGATTGTAAGCTCCTGTGAGCCGGGCCCCCTGCTCCTCTAGATTGTAAACTCCTGTGAGTCAGGCCATCTGTAAATTCTCGTGAGTCGGGCTCTCTGCTAAAACACCTTATTTTCTGTCAGTGCCCCTCCCGAGACTAGTCTCTGGATCCGCCCCTGATCTCTATACACAACCCCATCAGCATCTCCATACAGCCTCACAGCATCACTATACACAACCTCACAGCATCTCTATACACAGCCCCATCAGCATCTCTATACACAGCATCTCTATACACAACCCCATCAGCATCTCTATACACAGCCTCACAGCATCTCTATACACAACCTCACAGCATCTCTATACACAGCATCTCTATACACAGCCTCACAGCATCACTATACACAACCTCACAGCATCTCTATACACAGCCCCATCAGCATCTCTATACACAGCATCTCTATACACAACTCCATCAGCATCTCTATACACAAACAGCATCTCTATACACAACCCCATCAGCATCTCTATACACAAACAGCGTCTCTAAACACAACCCCATCAGCATCTCTAAACACACCATCTCTATACACAACCCCATCAGCATCTCTATACACAAACAGCGTCTCTAAACACAACCCCATCAGCATCTCTAAACACAGCATATCTATACACAACCCCATCAGCATCTCTATACACAGCATCTCTATACACAGCATCTCTATACACAACCCCATCAGCATCTCTATACACATTCTCACAGCATCTCTATACACAACCTCACAGCATCTCTATACACAACATCTATATACACAGCGTCACAGCATCTCTATACACAACCTCACAGCATCTCTATACACAGCATCTCTATACACAGCATCTCTATACACAGCCTCACAGCATCTCTATACACAACCTCACAGCATCTCTATACACAAACAGCATCTCTATATACAGTCTCCTCATGTCCTCCTCAGCATACAGCGGGAGTAACTGTGGAGGTGTCCCACATGTCGTCAGCAGTGAAGGGGTTAAAAACATATTTTTTTAAAAACTTTTTATCCTTGTTTCCTGTCCCCCAGGGCACTACCCGGACCCGGACATTGTTTTTAAATGTTTCTATACATCCTAGAAATCCGCCACTTCACGGGCAGGTTATGGGGACCTCCTAGGCACGATATTTGAAGGAATTTTTTGTTTTTATTTTTAAACCCTTATTCATGGAAAACTCACTGTCCCTTTAAAAACGTTTTTTTTTAAACTTTTTGTCCCTGTTTCCTGTCCCCCAGGGCACTACCCGGACCCCCATACACCTTTTATGGCAAATATCTAGCATATATGCCCTCTTGGAGGGCACTCTAAAAATCGAATTTTGAGTCCCATTGACTTGTATTGAGTTCGTGTTCGAGTTTCGAATTCGAACTTTTGAAAAGTTCGAGTTCGAATGCGAATCGAACTCGGGGGTGTTCGGCTCATCCCTAGTGCCTTCAGGTGTATGCTATTACTCCTAATGAAGCCTGCTTAAAAGAGGGATCCACCCTTCCATCAGGGCTTCAACATTAACGTTCTGGAAGTGCAAACAACCAGTCCTGTTCCTCAAGCTCCCTGATATTGAACCTGAACCCCTCCTGTGAACCAGACAAGTGGAACCCCGCTCTCAAGTGGAACCCCGCTATCAAAGGTACCCCTACTCTCAAGCATCTTCGCTGGCAAGTGCACCCCCACTCTCAAGCATCCTCGCTGGCAAGTGTACCCCGCTCTCAAGTCTCCTCATTATCAAGTTGAACCCTGCTTTCCAGCAAACCCTGGAACCAGCATACAGTCTGTTGCCTGCCTGATATTGACTCAGATCTGTTTGTTTCCTGCTTTGTTTATGCTTTAATAAACCTTCTGTGCCCTGTAACCTACGTGACTCCTCCAACCACTGCATCATGGGCCCACTTCACCAACCGTCACACTCTTATCCTGACACCTACCCCATATTATATATAACCGCAAAGGCTCGGATGTTGAAATGTGAATCAAAAACACTGTAGATGATTGAAAATTCTAATTTTATTGCATTTTTTGTTATAATAGTCAAGCATGACATGACGTAGACATATAATAATATATTATGAATCTGCCAAGTCTGCTGGAAAGAACGATATATAATTTGTCTGGGTCATATAAAAAATGTGACCCGTGTTTAAACATGATGAGCAAAACCGGTAAAAATTAGCTCAGCGTTTGACCGGGTAGAATGGCCTTATCTATTTACGCTATTGGAGCACCTGCATCTTCCAACTTCTATGCTACAGATGATTAGGGATGTGCGTTTTGGGTCTCGGAATTTCGGAATTTTCACGAAATTTCCCGATTCGTGTTCTCGGATGCGGCCGATTTTCCGAAAATTTTTAGATCCGAAAATGGCAGATCCGAAAAGTTTTCCGAGCCGAAACGAAATATTTTCGGAATTTTCGAATGTACTTGAAATGTGTCAAATCGAAATTTATTGCTTTGAAACGAGGAGAACAGACGTTCCGAGAAAACGAAAATTTTCCGAAAATACGAAAAGTCGATACAAAAAACGAGCAAAGTGACACGAAATACGAAAAATGTTCGAAATTCCGAAAAAAATGTACACGAAAAACGAGTCGAGCCGAACCGAATCGAAACAGAAATCGGTCGAAACGAGCCGAATCGAAAAGTTTAAAGATCCGAAAAATCGAATCGAACCGAAAAAAAAAACGTGCACAAGCCTACAGATGATTCGTTCCTTTATATACACTTCCTTCAGCGGGAGTTCTAATTCCGGGAGTCCCAGTGGAGACCTTTAACATATACAGTTGTGTTCAAAATTATTCAACCCCCACTGAAATTGAGTGTTTTGGCCAGTTTGACATTGATTTTGATCATTCAGTCATCTTGCTTACAATTAAATCAAAGAGGCACGTGTAGGTCAGACAAATATAACATAACATTTATAATGAAATAACCACAAATGTCTTTTCTGTGCTCACATCATTATCAGTTTTATTCAACCCCCAAGTGACATTCAATCTTAGTACTTAGTACAACATCCTTTTACAGTTATAACAGCTTTTAAACGTGAAGCATAGCTTGACACAAGTGTCTTGCAGCGATCTACGGGTATCTTCGCCCATTCGTCATGGGCAAAAGCCTCCAGTTCAGTCACATTCTTAGGCTTGCGCACTGCAACTGCTTTCTTTAAGTCCCACCAGAGGTTCTCAATGGGATTTAAGTCAGGTGACTGCGTTGGCCACTCCAAAATGTTCCAGCCTTTAATCTGCAACCATGCTCTAGTGGACTTGGAGGTATGCTTGGGATCATTGTCCTGTTGAAAGGTCCAACGTCTCCCAAGCCTCAGGTTTGTGACGGACTGCATCACATTGTCATCCAATATCTCCTGGTACTGAAGAGAATTCATGGTACCTTGCACACGCTGAAGCTTCCCTGTACCTGCAGAAGCAAAACAGCCCCAAAGCATGTTTGACCCCCCGCCATGCTTCACAGTAGGCAAGGTGTTCTTTTCTTCATAGGCCTTGTTCTTCCTCCTCCAAACATAGCGTTGATCCATGGGCCCAAACAGTTCTAATTTTGTTTCATCAGTCCACAGAACACTATCCCAAAACTTCTGTGGTTGTCCACATGACCTTTGGCATACTGCAGTTGACTCTTCTTATTCTTGGAGACAGTAAGGGGGTGCGCCTGGGAGTTCTGGCATGGAGGCCTTCATTACGCAGTGTGCGCCTTATTGTCTGAGTTGAAACTTCAGTACCCACATCTGACAAATCTTTTCTCAGTTCCTCAGCAGTCACACGGGGACTTTTCTCCACTCTACGCTTCAGGTAGCGCACAGCAGTCGAAGTCAGCATCTTCTTTCTGCCACGACCAGGTAGCGTTTCAACAGTGCCCTTTGCCTTGAATTTGCGAATGATGCTTCCTATGGTCTCTCTTGGTATGTTTAACATCTTTGCAATCTTCTTATAGCCATTGCCCTTCCTGTGAAGAGTAATCACCTCTTCTCTTGTCTTCCTGGACCATTCTCTTGACTTCACCATGTTTGTAACCACACCAGTAAATGTCTAGAAGGAGCTGAGTATCACAGTCATTTTAAAGCTGCCTAATTGGTGCTTATTATGCTTTATTGCTGTTCCGTGACATCCACAGGTGTTTTCAATACCTGATGAAAACACTTGAATGAACCTCTGTTCTTCAGAGTGGTAGTCTTTAAGGGTTGAATAATTGTGTCACTGAAGAATTCACAAAAGAAACATTTACTACTGTATTACAAAACCAATTGATGTCATTTTAGTTGCATATGGTTCTTTAAAAAGTCCTTGTAGGATTTCATTCTGAATACAATTACAAATGTACACTAAATTCCCTAAAACCCTTTACAGCATTGGGGGTTGAATAATTTTGAACACAACTGTATAATGGTACAAGACAGGAATGCCCCCTATCAACCATCCTCTTTACCCTCTCCCTGGAACCTTCTTACTTTAGTACATCAGACGGAAGAGATAGAAGGGATTACTTTAGCTACCTCTAAACACAAAATACTGGCCTATGCGGATAATATATTGTTGCTTTTGACCTCTCGGTCACTCCTGTATAACACATTGTTCAGATTTACCTCCTTGTCTGGATATAAGGTTAACTTAGATAAGTTTCGAGCTCTCACTTTTCATATGTCACCAGAGGAGGCAGTGGACTTGGCAGCTGTGTTTGGATTTCGAGTGGTGCGTTCGAGCATTTCGTATTTGGGCATAGCCTTAACATTCACGTATGATGCCTTATACTTAGCTAACTATGTACCACTGTATGCGAGAATACGAGCGGAGCTTGGTCTAGAGAATATTTATCTTGGCTAGGTAGAGTGCACAGTGTTAAGATGAATGTCCTGTTGAGGCTTCTTTATCTTTACCAGGCTCTCCCAGTCCCGCTTGAGAAGTGTGAAATGGTTGGGTTTCAGTCCACTCTCGACAGGTTTATTTGGCAGGGGAGGAGACACAAAGTTGCATGGAAAGTGTTATACTTACCTAACTTAAAATTATATTATTTGGCAGCTCAATTGGTGGCATTGCATGTACCACGAAATACTAGAGTCCGGGGTAGATTTCGAGAATGACATTGCCACTCAGGATTGTTTGTTTGCAGATGTGGATACCACCTAGAGATAGTCCCACGGATTACGGTAGCTTCCACCATGCGTTATTCATTGTCTCTTTGGGATAAACGTCCTAAATAGTACGCCTCGCGGGGCCAGCCTTCCCCGCTTATGCTAGTACTCTGTAACAGGTCTTTTCCCCCCCCGGGATTTCACCAGACGTTTTTACATTTATACCCAAGCGCCATGTAGAGTGCTTATATCAGTGGTTGGTATAAAGGCGAAGATATACATACCTTTGCCTCTTTATTAGAATGACATCCTTTAGCGACAAGAGATTTCTTAAGATATATGCAATGTCTACATTTTTTGCAGTCAACTGAGGTTTGTAAAGCGACCACTGGGCCCCTTACTTTTTTTGAACATCTGTGTCGGACGGGAACCTACCCTCGGGGACTGATATCCCTCCTGGTCCACTATTCCCACGAGCCTGTAAATTGGGAACCTCTCCTTTACATGAAGGCATGGGAGGAGGAACTCGGGGCTGTGGATAAAAAAGACTGGGCTTATATATGGGAGGCGACGCACAAAGCCTTCATCAGTGTGATGTTTCAGGAACAATCCATCAAAACGCTTATGCGGTGGTATGTTACCCCTGGATTTTTACACAAGGTGAGTCCCTCTGTACCAGATACTTGTTGGCGTAATTGTGGTATGAAAGAAACACATTCCCATAAGTGGTGGTATTGTCCAGAAATCGCACCATTATGGCGGAAAGCGCATTCATTAGCAATGAAGATATTGAAGGTTCCTGTGGAGTTTGACCTTTGGACATTTGTATTGTCTCGACCGCAACCGCATTTAACACGGCATCAGTCAAAATGGATAATTAAACTAGCTATGGTGGTATGGAAGGCTTTAGCAGAGACCTGGAAGGCCTCAAGGCTGGCAACATGGAAAAGGGTTATGGCGATAATGGAGGAGGTGCGCTTTATGGACGAACTTACGGCGAGGGTTCGCCAGCTATATCTCGCTTATGTGAAAGTATGGGTTGCATGGGAGGATTCAGAGGAATGTTGATGACTTCTGACTGGAAGTTGGATAAAATGACTGGGCACGTTTTTCTTTTCTTTTTTTCTCTATTTCTCTTCTTTTTTCCGTTTAGTATTCCTTGTTACATGTCTGGTTGAGTTCTACATAATCAAAATATGGACACGACTCTGGTTTGACAAGACTTGTGGTTTTATGTGTGGAGGACCTCCTGGACATGTTTGGGAGGGCCCTACCTTATGATAGTTCTTCGTATCTGTTATAAAGTCTAATAAGATAAAAAAAATTGGGGTGCCTGCATGCCACTTTTATGTACGCTGTATTGTGTTTGATAAACAAAGAAATAAAATTTTAAAGAAAGCCCAGCACACGGGTGAAATGGCTCAGCAGCGAAGGGGTTAATATAAAGACTGGTCAGGCCTGTTAGAGATTTCACAAGGATCAATGGGCTAACCGCAACATACATAATTTTAAATTTCTGTTGATTATCAAAAGCTTGTATCACCCAATCAGTGGCGTCACTAGGGTTGGTGTCATCCGGTGCGGTAACTCATGGTGTCACCCCCCCCTTTTTTGTTTTTTTAACTACTCTTACTCATAAGTCAGTACTCCCATATAACACTGAATGCTCAAAATACACAGTGCACATTACTGTGAGGTTTATTGCTGTGGAGCTCTCATACTCACACACACATTTTGGTGAACTGCCAGCAAGTACGTTGCCTGTTCGACAGCAGTGAAAGTCCCCATAGAGGAGTAATGGTTAATCTATTCAGAGAACACCGAACAGCAGAGAAATGTCCTGAGGTTCAGTGGTTTCATTCGACAGGTTTATTCAGGCAAACACCATCAGGGCTATTCAGAGAGAGGTGAAAACCTTGAGAATTGCCAGGAGAATGAACAATCTAGACCAAATAGCCAATTTGGAAAGTGAGATAAATAGGAGAATTTTTCTGGTTTGACTATTTTCACCTAGAATTTTCAATTCTACAGTCATTCTCAAGGTTTTCACCACTCTCTGAATAACCCTGCATAGGTTTTAATGTAAAAATATATATTAAAACGTTTATTCCTTTAAGGCTAGGGTCAGAGTGGGGCAGTCGGAACGCGCGTGCAGACGCACTAAATCACGGCGGCAGTAGCAGCACATAACGGCCAATGACGGCCAATATACGCAGTACGTGCGTACGAAAGTGCGCCGACACCACGCAACCAGCAAATGAACGCATTTTTCTCAGAACGTGAAACCGCTGCTACTGACGTACAGAGTGCGCTGCGGCCGCATGGCAGCGTGTGTGCGTGATTAGGAGACGTCAGACGCTGCTAGTGTGCGGCCTACATAACGCTCAAACAGCCGGATTTCCCTAGACTTCTTTTTACCCCACCGTCATGAAATACGTCCAGAATTGCGCATCGTCTGACCACTTAAGCGTATTCCGTGAAAAAATGCGTGCGCACGCATCGACGTACATTTTGACGGTGGCCGCAGAAAATGCGCTCATCTGTCCCTAGCCTTATCTGTCGTAAAAAGTCTTTTCATTTATTGATTTATTTTTCTTAGTAACTAATAGGCATTTTTTAAAAACAAAATCCAATTTTTTTCTTTCTAATAGCGTTTCTTTTCCTGTAGCAGACCTTTTTATTATCATTCATAGGATCTTATATGTTAATCCAGACATTTTCATGCTGTAGTTTTTTGAAAACAGCGGGCGACGGGTTTTGCGGCGGCATTTAGTGGCTGATTCCCTGCACTTCAGGGACCCTGCGGTGAATTCACCAGGGAAATTTGATTCCCCAAAGTGCGGGGAACAACAGAACACTGAAATGTCTGCGTCATTTCAGTGCTCTGTGAATATCCCCTTTAGTGGTGTTTTTTTGCTGCTCCCTGGAAAGTGCCAGCCTAGGCCTTGCCTACCCAAGACATACTTGAAAATGAGAGAAATCTAAATGTATCCTTCCTGGTAAAATATTTTTGTGTTTAAAAAAAAGTAAATTCAGGGTGTCACCCGGTGCGGGCCGCCCCCCCTTGTGACGCCACTACACCCAATGAAGATACCTTGGCAAGCCAGCCCCTAATTTCCGCAGCCATAAGGTCGGTACCGCCAAATAAACTGGTCTTTTTACAGATTTGAAGTTCTGTGCTTCTTCCATTTTTATTGAATCTTATGTGGAGTTCTCTAACTGACTGCAACTAACTGACCAGGAAATGCTTACTGAAAGACTAAGGGGGTTATTCATTTGGCAACCTTCGGCAACCTCAACTCGCAGGGTCTCTGAAGTGCATCGAATGGATCCGAACGCCACAGATAAACCGCTGAATGCAGCCGCAAACCGACAATCCACCGATAAAAGCTGACCAGCCGCCCAACAGGGTTAAAAAAAAAAAAAAACATGCACACACACATCACAATTTTTAAAAGGAGTTTTAAACAAAAATAATGCATGGAAATAATTTATAAGGTCCTATGAATAACAATAAAAAGGTCTGTTACAGAATAAAAATTAAAAAAAATACAAACTCCGAGTCAAAAGTCGCCGAATTTATTTTACAGAAAAATGCCTAAAAAAATGAAATAGACTTGTTGCTGCAAATTAAAAGAATAAATGGTTGAATAAAAATGAGGATTTTTTTTAAACATTGAAACCTATGAGATTCGCCGGTTTTAAACCTGTCTAACAAAAGCACCGACTGTCTAACGAAAGCACTTTACCAAATTTTCGATGCTGTTCGGCATTCTCTGAGTAGCTTAACCATTACTTCTCTATGGGGAGTCTCGTGGTTGCTGAATTGCACCGTATTTCACTGATAATTCACCAATATTTGGCGAATTGACAGCTTTCTGAATAGTTGAATTGCCATGAAATTGCACCGTATGGGGAAATTCACAGTTCGGTGGAAATTTAGCTCGCTTTGAATAACCCCTATAACGTAACTCAGCAATAATAATGTGTACCAACTACACAATAATCTGAATCTGCGGACCAAAGGAAAACCATAGATCACTTATGCCTTCACTCCTCTCCAGGTCTTGCTCCTCCTATACTCCTTCAAGGATTTGCAAAGATCCAAAGTACTGGAAAACAATTATAATAAAAACAATAAAATTAAAAGCTTCACATCATCCCAACTAGACATGTGCACAGCACCAAATTTAGTTTTGAACTATTGAATTAGTCCTAAAATGCAATTTATTTAGTTGCTAAAGAAATTAGTTTTCAGTTGTTTAGTATGAAAACGAATTTCATTCATCCGAAAACCAGTGTATACAATTAATATTGTAGTAGTGGCTCCTCATTGGGCTGAGATCGGCTTCTTGTTACAGTATCTCTCACTCTCGGCACAATGTGTCAGGCAAAGCTGTTACACTGACTGCTGCTCATCACAGCGCTCAGAGTTTCAGAAAAACTAGTAAATATTATTTTAATTTATAAGAGGTTATAACAATATTATTTCCTTGTTTTACTGAAACTCTGAGCACTGTGATGAGCAGCAGTCAGTTACTGTAACAGCTGAGCCTGACACATTGTACTGAGAGATAATGTAACAAGTAGCTGATCTCAGCGCTCACAGCCACTGGATTTAAAGGGCTAAATAAAAATGCTCCTCTGTATAATGTATAGAACATCCACCTGCATTAATGCCCTTCTCTGTATAATGTATAGAACATCCTCCTGCATTAATTAATACCCTCTCTGTATAATGTATAGAACATCCTCCTAAATTAATTAATGTCCCTCTCTGTATAGAACATCCTACTGCATTGGCATGTGGAGGGTGCAGAACTTCGGAATGCAATGCTTATCCAGCACAGGAGAGGGAACTTTAACTTGAATTTTGTATCTCTGTGGGGGAGACAGACAGGATTATAAAAGCAGGGGAGAGAGAGAGAATATTAACGTAAAACGGTCTGAAAGAGATGACTGGCACATATAAATTTTTTTTATATAATAAAGCACTTTAAATCCAGGGAAAACATTCAAATAAATTACACTGAAGGCTCATAATGACAGAGTAACTGGGAGAGCTGGATACTAAATGTATCAGACGTAAAAAAAAACTTTATAACAAGCAGCACTGGGAGAGGAGAGGGACTTTATGTAAAACGTGTATTATAGATGAGGAAAGGGGGATAGTGATCCTGGATAATAAAAAAATGTATCAGACCTAAGCTCCTATTATGCAGAGCGGGAGGGGAGATCACACATGTTTTATAAAGTCCCTCTCTTCTCCCAGCGCTTGCTTGTTATTAAGGGGTTTTTACTATCCAGCCCTCCTCTGTCATTAGCTTTCAGTGTGATTTCTTTGAATGTTTTCTCTCTCCAGCTACTTTTATCATCTCGTCTGTCTCATAGACATGTATGGGTTAAGTAAAGGTTTCCTCTCCTGTGCTGGCTGGCTGTGCTGCCAGTGAGTATTCTGGAGCTCTATCACTGTCAAATTTTTGGGTAGGGGTCGGGAAGGATTACACATACAATCTTTTTCTGTAGCTTTGTGGTGTTGTACTCATCGGTGCTGGTCTCCTTCACTCATCAATGTAACATTACAAAAAGAACTGAAACTAAAATGTAATGCATTTTCCTTTTGTTTCTTTCGTTTTTTTGGACCAAGCAATTTCGTATCTCTTGAGTCATACGAAAACTAAATTATCCCAAAATTCGAACTAAATAGTTTTAGTATAACAAGGAAAAAGAGTGTCATCTGCGCTCGTTTCTATGTGTTCCATGTACAACAAAAATGAGTTTTTTGTTTGTTTCAATGGCCATTGCAACGTAAGCCCACTCGCCACTTCAAGGCACCTCTTTAGAGTGGGTACCTAACAATTGTAACCAAAAGGCCGCTCTACTGAGCAGCTCCAAGCCCCTCCAGCTGCTTTTCAGCCAAGGAGAGGCAAAGATGGTGGCTTTTATTTATACACACACCAAACACTTCCCATTTGGGATCAAAAACAACTCCTTGGCTGAAAAGCAGCTGGAGGGGCTTGGAGCTGCTCAGTAGAGCGGCCTTTTGGTTACAATTGTTAGGTACCCACTCTAAAGAGGTGCCTTGAAGTGGCGAGTGGGCTTACGTTGCAATGGCCATTGAAACAAACAAAAACCTCATTTTTGTTGTACATGGAACACATAGAAACGAGCGCAGATGACACTCTTTTTCCTTGTTATGTTTTATACATTGACTGGGCTGTTACTCCTGGCAGTTGCTGCCGCTCCGGTGAGTATGGGCGCGACGCCATTTTTTCTGTATCTAAATAGTTTTAGTACTGAAACAAATGCACATGTCTAATCCCAACATGTATTGTCCTTCTCCTTCCGACACTGGACTGAAGTATATACTGCACAAGCCTTCAGATGTTGTTTATTATATTTTGTAGAATGCATTGAAGCGCCAAGGTTAGAAAAACACACTCCAAATAAAGCTTACAAGGCATTATGTGCATAACAATCCATTAAAATTGTAAGTTGCACTTTTTGTATTATTAAGCATTCCAGGCAGAAAGGCACATGCAGCAAGCCTTAACACAATCTGAAATAAATGATTTCAAGAATAATTAACATATATATGATTCCAAAATAATCGGGTGACAACTCTAAATGAAAAGCATAAAAGGAAATCACATTTACTGTCCCAACAATGTAATATCACACCTGCCTGAAGATCCCACATGGAGGGACATGTTGGCATGTACATCAACCTCAGTGGTTTCATAAGAGTATTCTATCCAGTTAAAATCAAATCACCTTCTGATCATGCTAACCGTAACTATATAGAATATTAACCTCTTCACTACCTTGATTGTGAGTACTCAATCTTCAAAAGCTCCTGCAGGAGCCTGGGAGCAAGTCAGCTAGACCTGGTCATATTGTGTATCAATGCAAAAGATTTTTGTTTGCAAGTGAAATTTATTTGCAAATGGGCTCCAGAATAAGCCCCGACATTTTCAGGACTTTGGACATTGCATCCAAGGTTCTATAGCTTTTTGAACAGCTTGGAGATCCGTTTTTCTTTTACAGAATGACGGGGCACCAGCTGAATTATTATACAAGTATTTGCACTCTTTGGCCTGTCAGATAAACATACTGTATGAATGTAAAAATGTACATACATGTTTATACTATCTGTAATAGAAAGTGGTATTCCATAAACCTTACAGTACTTGCATTGACTTGATGGAAAATAACTTGGCAGTGTAGGGGTTAATAACAATAATGCCTATTTAATTTAAGACAAATAATTGCATAAAAAAAAAAAAAATCATTCCCCCTGATATTTACTGATAAATAATGGATCTTATCTGATGATTTCTAACATATCATTGTGGCAGATGCAAATGCCTTCTATTTGGATATTTTGAAAGAGATCAGGTATTTGGGATATGCAACATAGTCATGATAAACAACAAATATTGTTGGGTTGTCGACATCATCCACTGTGGTGTCATAGCGTATATTAGGATCTTCTGTTTTTGGTGGTTCAACACAGCGCCAGTTACCCAGACACCATTTCCCAGTGATTACAGCAACCTGGTAGACGTGCTTCTCTCCATTGTCGTCTATTTTAGAGTATGTGTCAATGCAGGAATATGAAGCATCTCTTGCGAAGTACGTTCCTTGCCCGTATACTGTGGCTATTAAAAAAGTACAGTTATGAGATTGTGAGACTATAAATGTGTAAATTAACTGTCATAAATATGCAATGTAACAATATCAATTGGTACTAAATCATCTCTAGAGAAGATTGATTATTAGAAACAATAAATAGGGTAAGGCTCAACATAAGATAATACAACCCCAATTCTGAGAAAGTTGGAACAGTATGGAAAATGCAAAAAATTCTAACAAAAAGTATCAATTAAGAATAATAATTAAATTCACCCCATACTATATTGGAAACACATTACTAACACATTATTTGATGTTTTACTTTGTGAATTTAATGCATTTTTGAAAATATACACTCATTTAAAATCTGACAGCAACACACTCCACAAGAGTTGGGACAGAGGCAATGTAGGACTAATAGCGATTTGACAAGTTGAAATAAGAAGGTGATATGAAACAGGCGAGGCAATCGTGTAATCATAGTACAGGGATCTGAAACTCTGCCCCACCCCCAGATGTTTTTGAACTACACCTCCCATAATTCTCTGGACATTTATTGCATTCAAAGAATTGGGATTTGTAGGCAATAAACATCTGGGGGGCCAGAGGTTCAGGTCCCTGTCATAGTATATAAAGGAGTCTACAAAAAAGGCCTAGTGCATGAAGTGCAAGGATGGGTCGAGGTTTGCCAATCTGCCAACAGATGCGCCACTGAATAATCCAACATTTTCAGAACAACGCTCCACAAAAACAAATCGGTAAGAAATTGGTTATGCTTAGTACAGGAAGAGTGCTGCCATCGTGGCTATTATATATATGCCTTGCCCGTATCCAGCACTCTCCTTCAATGGTTAAACATGCCCGTGCAAACATCTCAAAAATAAATATACAGGTATCCTGGGAGATGCATTCAAAGTTACAAAAACAAACTTTAGTAAATTATAAAATAGCCTGTAGCATGACGTTTCAGCTCGTTCTGAGCCTTTATTAAGGTAAGATTATAAATCCACAATGCTGTTTATATGCACATAACTCTTAATTGACTCACCACCTCTGTCATATGCCCAATATCGGTAAGCCCAAAGCCCCCGAAAGTGACATATTGGCTAAATTAAACATACACATTTATTAATTTGTAAAGTGGAGTGACCTTCAAAGGCACATCCAAAAAGGATTAATCCTTTCGCTGCTGAGGCTTTTCCCGCCTCTGTGCTGAGCTCATTTTTACCGGTTTTGCTCATCATGTTTAAACGTGTTTTGAAGGCTTATTTTATTATATGACCCAGACATATTATATATCGTTCTTTCCGTCAGACTCGGCAGATTCAGAATATGTCATTATTATATGTATACGTCATGACCTGTCTGTATATTATAACAAAAAATGCAATAAAATATGAATTTTCAATAATTTACAACGTGTAAAGTGTTTTTTTTTCACATGCGAGCAATTGCGGTTATATTTTGTATGGGGTGCGCTTGTTAAAAAAATTAGAAATGGGGTCTCGTTACATTTTTTTTGGAGAAAATTACGTGATTTTTAACAAACGCACCGCATACAAAAATCGTTAGTGCAGCATCATTGTTCACATTATAATTGAATTGGGAACAATATTGCTGCATTAACAAACCAAAAAAAAGAAAAACACTTGTTTATTTTTTTTTTATAATTTTTTTTAAAATAGTTTTTTATTTTTACATTTTATTTTTTAAAAAAAACTTTTTTCACAGTCGTGTTTGGTATCGTTGGAACGGCCATGCTCTGGCCGATCCAACAGTACCAAACTTTAACCCCTAGCTGCCACGGATCAGGAGATAGGGGGTTCCAATGAAGCCCCTATCTCCACAGTTGGTGGCAGTTAGGGGTTAACTCCAGGACTGGCGTCATCGTGCTATGCACGATGACGCCAGTCCTCAGGGGGAGTTTCCAGAGGCTTGGTGTCACGTGAGGGGCGGCGCCAGTGCAATGTGCTTAGACTGGGCTGCAGGTGCCACCGCGGCATTTACAGAGTGCGCCGCTGGCTGCCCAAGAGCACGATGACCATCACAGGGAAACCAGCGGGGGCCGCTATGATGCCCCAAACCGGCCCCCCCTACTGACCCGTGGGCCCTCAGAGCCCAAATATATCCATGTGTGAGCTACTGGGGGCAAATATATTCATGTGTGAGCTACTGGGGGCAAATATATTCATGTGTGAGCTACTGGGGCAAATATATCCATGTTTGAGCTACTGGGGGCAAATATATTCATGTGTGAGCTACTGGGGGAAAATATATCCATGTGTGAGCTACTGGGGGAAAATATATCCATGTGTGAGCTACTGGGGCAAATATATCCATGTGTGCGCTACTGGGGTCAAATATATTCATGTGTGAGCTACTGGGGGCAAATATATTCATGTGTGAGCTACTGGGGGCAAATATATTCATGTGTGAGCTACTGGGGGCAAACCCACGCTACGCCACTGCGCGCGGCCAACGGGTAGAGGCTGCGTGCAGATCAAACTTCTGTGAGTTGGGGGCAAATATACCCATGTGAGCGGGGGGCAAATATACCCATGTGAGTTTGGGGCAATTATACCCATGTGAGCTGTGCACAATTATACCCATGTGAGCTGGGGGCAAATATACCCATGCGTGCTGGGGCCAAATATACCCATGTGAGCTGGGGGCAAATATACCCATGTGAGTTTGGGGCAATTATACCCATGTGAGCTGGGGGACAATATACCCATGTGAGTTTGGGGCAATTATACCCATGTGAGCTGGGGCAAATATACCCATGTGAGCTAGGGCAAATATACCCATGTGAGTTTGGGGCAATTATACCCATGTGAGCTGGGGGAAAATATACCCATGTGAGCTGGGGGCAATTATACCCATGTGAGCTGGGGCAAATATACACATGTGAGTTTCGGGCAATTAAACCCATGTGAGCTGGGGACAATTATACCCATGTGAGCTGGGGGCAAATATACCCATGTGAGCTGGGGCAAATATACCCATGTGAGCAGGGGGCAGTTATACCCATGTGAGCAGGGGGCAGTTATACCCATGTGAGCTGGGGGCAATTATATCCATGTGAGCTGGGGGCAAATATACCCATGTGAGCTGGGGGCAAATATACCCATGTGAGCTGGGGGCAAATATACACCCATGGGAGCTGGGGGCAAATGATATATCCATGTGAGCTGGGGGCAAATATACACACGCAGCCTATGGCCGTCTGCTGCGAGCGCATCTGGCTCTACAGGATACACGGTCTATACCCATGTGAGCTGGGGCAATGGGGACTTGTTACATTTTGTGGGGGGAGTTACATGATTTATAGCAAACGCACCCCATAGAAAAAAATCATTAGTGCAGCATCATTGTTCACATTATAATTGAAATGTGAACAATATTGCTGCATTAATAAAAATAACACAAAAAAATACATGTTTTATTTTTTTATTTATTCATTTTTTACTTTATACCTGGTCATGTATCATTCGAAAGGCCATGCTCAGGCCTTTCGATTGACATCCTCCATGACCCCCTAGCTGCCACGGTTCTGGAGATATCGGGGTTTAAATGAACCCCCTATCTCCACCAGGGGATTCCGGGCAGCTAGGGGTTCCCCGGCTATCTGACGTCATCATGCTATGCGTGAGGACGTCAGGCAGTGAGGGGGGACCCGGGGGTGGAGCCGCCATCCAAGATGGCGGGCCCCACCGGAGCTAGGCCGCACTAGGCCCCATCAGCATCTCTATACACAAACAGCATCTCTATACACAGCCTCACAGCAACTCTATACACAACCCCATCAGCATCTCTAAACACAACCTCACAGCATCTCTATAAACAACCCCATCAGCATCTCTATACACAGCCTCACAGCATCTCTATACACAACCTCACAGCATCTCTATACACAACCCCATCAGCATCTCTATACACAACCCCATCAGCATCTCTATACACAACCCCATCAGCATCTCTATACACAAACGGCATCTCTATACACAGCCTCAGCATCTCTATACACAACCCCTTCAGCATCTCTATACACAACCCCATCAGCATCTCTATACACAAACGGCATCTCTATACACAGCCTCACAGCATCTCTATACACAACCCCATCAGCATCTCTAAACACAACCTCACAGCATCTCTATACACAACCCCATCAGCATCTCTATACACAACCTCACAGCATCTCTATACACAACCTCACAGCATCTCTATACACAGCATCTCTATACACAACCTCACAGCATCTCTATACACAGCATCTCTATACACAGCCTCACAGCATCTCTATACACAACCCCATCAGCATCTCTATACACAACCTCACAGCATCTCTATACACTGCCTCACAGCATCTCTATACACAACCCCAACAGCATCTCTATTCACAGCATCTCTATACACAACCCCAACAGCATCTCTATACACAACCTCACAGCACTTCTATACAGCCTCACAGCATCTCTATACACAACTTCACAGCATCTCTATACACAACCCCATCAGCATCTCTATACACAACCCCATCAGCATCTCTATACACAAACAGCATCTCTATACACAAACAGCATCTCTATACACAACCTCAAAGTATCTCTATACACAACCTCACAGCATCTCTATACACAACCACATCAGCATCTCTATACACAGCATCTCTATACACAGTCGCACAGCATCTCTATACAGAGCCTCACAGCATCTCTATACACAACCCCATCAGCATCTCTATACACAGCATCTCTATACACAACCCCATCAGCATCTCTATACACAAACAGCATCTCTATACACAGCCTCACACCATCTCTATACACAACCCCATCAGCATCTCTATACACAGCCTCACAGCATCTCTATACACAGCCTCACAGCATCTCTATACACAACCCCATCAGCATCTCTAAACACAACCTCACAGCATCTCTATACACAGCCTCACAGCATCTCTATACACAACCCCATCAGCATCTCTATACACAACCTCACAGCATTTCTATACACAACCCCATCAGCATCTCTATACACAGCCTCAGAGCATCTCTATACACAGCCTCACAGTATCTCTATACACAACCCCATCAGCATCTCTAAACACAACCTCACAGCATCTCTATACACAACCTCACAGCATCTCTATACACAACATCTCTATACACAGCACATCTCTATACACATCCTCACAGCAGTTCTATACACAACCCCATCAGCATCTCTAAACACAACCTCACAGCATCTCTATACACAACCCCATCAGCATCTCTATACACAGCCACACAGCATCTCTATACACAGCATCTCTATACACAACCCCATCAGCATCTCTATACACAACCCCATCAGCATCTCTATATACAAACATCATCTCTATACACAACCCCATCAGCATCTCTATACACAGCATCACTATACACAGCCACACAGCATCTCTATACACAACCCCATCAGCATCTCTATACACAGCATCTCTATACACAACCCCATCAGAATCTCTATACACAGCATCTCTATACACAGCCTCACAGCATCTCTATACACAACCCCATCAGCATCTCTAAACACAGCCTCACAGCATCTCTATACACAGCCTCACAGCATCTCTATACACAGCCTCACAGCATCTCTATACACAACCTCACAGCATCTCTATACACAACCCCATCAGCATCTCTATACACAACCCCATCAGTATCTCTATATATGGCATCTCTATACACAACCCCATCAGCATCTCTAAACACAGCCTCACAGCATCTCTATACACAGCCTCACAGCATCTCTATACACAACCTCACAGCATCTCTATACACAACCCCATCAGCATCTCTGTGAACCCTCAAATGAACCCCCTATCTCCACCGGGGATTCTGGGCAGCTAGGGGTTCCCCGGCTATCTGACTTCATCACGCTATAAAGGTGAGGACGTCAGGCAGTGAGGAGGACCCGGGGGTGGAGCCGCAATCCAAGATGGCGGCCCCACCGGAGCTAGGCCGCACTTCGGCGCCGCAAGGCGTCAAAGTGCGACCCAGTGCCTAAGGGGTTAAAGCCAGGCACCACTTAAAAGGGGAGACTCTCTCCTTTTAAGCGGTGCCTGGCTTTTTTTTGTGGGACCTCCCAATTGGGAGGGAGAGGGATCCGAACGGATCCCCCCCCTCCCTTCCAGGCGATCTCCCGGCATTGTCGGGGGGTTGCCTGGAAATTACGTCATCGCGCATGGAGCGATGACGTCATTTACGTCGGAAGGAGCTTGACTTCAGCGTCTGAGGACGCTGAAGTCAGAACGCCGCGGGACCCCGGACAGAGAGGTGAGTATCTCCGCCGGGGGTCCCGCAAAGCTGATGACGTGTGGGACACGTCCTCCTCAGCATACAGCGGGAGTAATTGAGGACGTGTCCCACACGTCGTCAGCAGTGAAGGGGTTAAAAATGTCTTTTTTTTTTAAACTTTTTGTCCTTGTTTCCTGTCCTCCAGGGCACTACTCGGACAGGGACATTGTTTTTAAATGTTTCTATACATCCTAGAAATCCGCCACTTCACGGGCAGGTTATGGGGACCTCCTAGGCATGATATTTGAAGTTGAAATTACAATCTAGGTGCTAACGTTAATTCTCACCTGAGTGAGCGTTAATGTTAGCCGCGTATATTACAATCCAAACGCTAATGGGTTAAGTAAGTTTGCGTTTGTTATCTTGCGCTTTTCAGCGTGAGGTTACCGTACTTTGCGCTCCCTATACTTAACATGGGGAGCGCAAAGTGTTAATCAGCATTAGTACTGCAAAGTCCTAACACTGATTAACGTCTGGCCGAAGTTAACAGAAAGTTAACCAGAGCCAGGACTTGGTGTTAATGGATTCAGCTTCTGCAGAATCCATTAACACCAGCCAAAAAAATAAAAAAAGTTATCAGATACTCACCTCCTGTCCCACGGCGAGGACCACGGCTCCATCCGCCTCCTCCGTCTGGCCGGAGGAGGGAGAGACTGAAGTTCCTCAGTCTCCACCTGCGTATCGCGAGGCGAGATCCGGCCGGTCATGTGACCACCGGCGTCTGGCTCAATGGAGTCCTATGGACTCCATCGAGTGGATGCTCGCAGCGGCGCTCAGCGCTGCCATGAGCATCCAGGGGCGTAAGGCTCGGTAACAATGCAGGAAGCTTTTTAAGTGCCTGCATTGTAATTCCACGCTAAAATGGGGGCGGTAGGGAGAAAACTGCGGGTGCAGTTTTTTCTCCCTACCGCCCCTGTTTTAGCGTGAAGAATGTAATGTGGCCCTTTGTATCCTCCAACACTGATCTATATCAATCTGGGTTACCCCCTCACCACCTGGGTGATAGTTACTTATAGCTGAAGTTGATTTGGCTGTTATCCATCTATCAGTAAGAGTCAAACATGTACATGGTCAAAAAGTTGCATAATTCTATTAGTGATACCAAAAACATAGAAAGACATACCATTCTTGCCATTATAACTTCTGTTAAATCCATACAAATTGATATCCCTGGTCGTGTTGTAATCAGTGCCATGGAAAAGGTGTTTCTGATTCTTCTGGTTTGGGTACCTTAGATCAATGAAGAACTTGCTGAAAGCATACTTTCGCCACAATTCTTTATTCTGGATCCTTTTGATCTATGAAAAGGAAAACATTGAGCAAGAGCAGCGTTTCAACTTCTTTTTATGGATATTTATGTATTTAAAATATATTCCACTTACTACTAACTGCCTTATGATTCTCTTTGGAAAATCTTTGAAAAGATTTGTCAAATATTTTATTGATTAAAGTAAAAGCAAGGCTTATTCTCTATTTTACAGCAGAGCTTTTTGTCTTTGTCGGACTTGACCTTTAAATATCCCATAGATCATAATAGAGGAAATGCATTGTGATATCTAGAATTTGGTGCTGAATGTCACATTAACATAGAAAACATAGAAAAATGTCAGCAGATAAGAACCTTTCGGCCCATCTAGTCTTCCCAATTACATGGATACTTAACCTGGATTTATCTTTTGTTTAGGATAGCCTTATGCCTATCCCATGCCTGCTTAATTTCAATTACTGTTTTGGCCTCTACCACTTCAACTGGAAGACTGTTCCATGTATCCACCACCCTCTCAACATTACAACTTGTGTATATAAATTACTTAGTTGGCGAGGCCACTAAGGCATTGATTTTTCTTCTCTAACGAGGCATGTTGTACCGTATCAAGATAGAAATCCATGTATGCTGGATTTGGACAGCAAATATTACAATGAAAAGAAAATAATACATAATTACTAAACCATTGTTACATGAGATAAGAAACGAAGCAATGTGTCTCTTGGCATTGAGCAATGTTTGAGCATAGCAAGGTGATCATGTACAATTACAGCTAGTAATATCAAGTGACCAAAGAGGAAACCTTCATCTCCCTATCTTCCTTTTATCTGTATCTACTCTCCATTTTGTTTGTATTCCCTTCTTCCCACCCCCTGACCACCTCTGTGTTTAGGATCAGGAAGAAAGGCACTGGTATGGTATGTGTGGGTGTGTGTGTGTGGGGGGGGGGGTTGCGAGCCACATTAAGCCTGTCACCCTATTGCCATGAAACGGCAATTCAGCATAAGAGGTTGGGTGAATACTTCATTACAAGAAATAAAGTGTAGGATAGTATGTAGAGTCATGTTAGGGACAGATCTACAGGCTTCTAACAGAGTTAGAGGGTTGTAATATCCACTGTGATTGCCATGTTGTGACTTAGTCTTATGCAAGATTGCATTTCGTTGTCTTGGGAATGTTTTGTGCAGATGAGTCAAATATAGCAGTAGCCGAGTGATAAAGCAGTCTATCATGGTAAGTAAGGTGTCTAGGGGAGGGGGACACAAGTAGTAAAAATATAAATTTAAAAAGAACCCCCCAAAAAAAGAGTTGGGTGGATGGGAATGAGGATCAGACAAGAGCTGCGGGGGTGGGGTGGCAAGCACAGGGCCAGTCCAGGAAGCCCCCACTTGTGCACAAGGAGGTCTCCTACAGATCAGCAGTGCATGGGTTCCGCTTTGGCCTTTAGAGACATTGGGTAGGCCTCAGAGTAGAGATAAGTATTCCAATGCAACCACTTGTAGATGTGGTCTTCATATTTTCCGTCCCTTGATTTCACTAGGTCCTTCAGGGGTCTTAACCTCTTCTAGTTTGTGGATCCATTCTCAGAACGTGGGGGAATTTGCCGATGCCCAGTGAAGAGGGATTAGGGCCCTGACAGAATCATTGAGATTGCTACCGACTCGCTGTATCTATGGATGGAGAAGTAGGAGTGTAGAAGAATTTTTTTTTCAGTAAAGGGTAGATTAGTGTCTGATACAAAATGTAGTGCAGAAAATATTTGTTGCCAGAAAAAATCCCGAGATTTGGGCACAACCTCACATATGCAGATAATCTCTGATGTAGCTAGAACCTTGCCAACATTATGGCATTGGTCAGAATCGGCTTCTGACCAATACCATAATGTTGGCAATGTTCTAGCTATCTATGTCTATGCAAAAGCAATGGGTTGGGATACCAGAATGTCTTTAGTTTATATGATTGTTCCTGTTCGTGAGCGAGTTTAGAGCTGCAGTGTATGAGTTTTTATGTATTTTGCCACTTTGAGTTCGATATTTTGCCATCTCAGGTCAGCACCCATCGAGCTTAATGTTTAGGGGTGTTATCTACAGTCATTGCATTGCTCATGTTATACAATAGTGAAATGCTGGTGTGAGGGTGGATTGAGGATTGGAAGGTACTATCTCAATGGGATACAAATGTCCACCTGAGACAATAAATTTAAAACTTAACTTTTAATCCATATATAAAATTGATTGAAAAAGAAACACATCAGTGAACCAAAATACAGTGAACAAATATTAAGAAATAAACCATCACCATGAAAAATAAGAAAATTAATACAGTATTGGTGGCAGCCGATATAAACCAAGAATATGGCAGAATGGATAAGTATTTTGTGGTCCTAAATTTATATTTGTACACCACCATTACAAAGACAGGAACACAGAACTGCCGTATTGAAAAGGGTTTCAAAGCTTGATACAGAATGCCTATACGGGCTTAGAAGGGGGGTACCCGGTACCCAGTCAAAGTCTAAACAAAATAAAATGACCCTTAGTAAATCGTTAAGCCGGCTGTTCCTGTCCACAGAGACGTACCCGACGCGCATTTCGCCACAATAATCTCTTCAGGAGTGTTTACAATTATACAGACTCGGGCCGCCATTTAAATAGAAATCGCCATGCTATTGGTTTGCTTAATAGCCAATCAAGTTGTAAGTCGGAACGAAACATCCCACTTGCAAATTGTTCCAGAGTGATTGACTTCTGGTCCCACCAATCAGCCCCTAATGTTTTTCGTTGCTATAGTGAGCGCTGATGTTTGTAAACATATAGATATTAGATCAGCAGATTTATGCTGATCGATTCAAAATATGAAATGCGAGAGACAACAGCCTTGATCGCTCGTAGGTATATAACATCCTGTGCCAGCGATAGACATACAGAGCCAAAGTAGTGGGAAAGAGTCATAACTTCCACCTCATTACCATACTTCCCGTATCAATCAGTAGAGGGAAGGTCAGCAGAGGAACAGTCCTCCCACAGCGGTCCTGTCAACCAGCCAACGCACTGTATATTTGATCTCAAAGTATCAATCTCTTTCATCGTGATGCTGTTAGATCGAGATAAATAATGGGGTTTAAAGGAAATTCGTTCGATGTAGAGGTGTGCCGAGCATAATGGTATCCCTTACTCACACATCTCTTTATCGAAGGACAAGCAAATCCATCAATCCTTTTGGAAGCTTGTAATTGCACCAGAAAGAAAAAATATAGATGCCATGCTCAATCAGTAAAGAGCATAATAAGCATTATAGTTATGACTATGCGAAGACTGTGCTGAGGAACAAATGCTTAAGTACATGGTTAGATGTTGTTATTCAAGAACATGCTATAAGACACTGGCATAGTTCCACAGAAGTAGACTCAAATAGGGTTTATTTGTCCCTCAATTCATCTATAACTATAAAATCGTTTGTCCGTCGCCGCGCATCCGGTTTCTGTTGGCTGCGCGCGCAGCCAACAGAAACCCGATGTGCAGTGCCGGACAGACGCTGGATGCGCGCGCATCCAGGAGAGGATGTAGGCCCAAGCCAAGCCGGGGACTCGCCTAAGCCTGAGCATCCAGGCTCAGGTGAGCCCCCGGCTTGGATTGGGCCTACAGGCCCAGCCGAGCCGGGGACTCGCCTAAGCCTGGAGGCCAGCCGAGCAGCCTGTGACAGCCGGAGGACAGTCACCGCTGGAGCTCCGGGCCAATGTAGGAGGATGTTGCCTACACATACTCCCCTACATTGGCCCTGAGTTCCAGCGGTGACTGTCCTCCAGGCTCAGGCGAGCCCCTGGCTTGGCTTGGGCCTATAGGCCCAGCCGAGCCGGGGACTCTCCCAAGCCTGGAGGCCGGCCGAGCAGCCTGCGACAGCCGGAGGACAGTCACCGCTGGAGCTCAGGGCCGATGTAGGAGGATATTTCCTACACATACTCACCTACATCGGCCCTTAGCTCCTCCAGCGATGGCATTCCCGCTTTCAGTGTCCTCTCTCCGTTGGTCACCGGTATGACGTCACAAAAGCCTTCGATCCTGGGTCAAAGGCTTTTGTGACGTCATACCGGCGACCAACGGACAGAGAACACTGGAAGTGGGACTGCCATCGCTGGAGGAGCTAAGGGTCGATGTAGGTGAGTGTGTGGAACCGGTGGAGGACTCAAGGCCGATGTAGGTGAGTATGTGCTCTCCACACCCACCCTGCTTGCTCGGCCGGTATCCAAGCTTAGGCGAGCCCCCGGCTCGGCTTGGGCCTAGAGGCCCAGCCAAGCCGGGGACTCGCCTGAGCATGGAGGCCGGCCGAGCAGCCTGCTCGGGCGTCCTCCAGGCTCAGGCGAGCCCCCGGCTTCGCTGGGCCTAGAGGCCAGCCGAACTGGGGGCTCACCTGAGCATGGAGGCCGGCCGAGTTGCCTGCTTGGGCGTCCTCCAGGCTCAGCTGGGCCTCTAGGCCCAAGCCAAGCCGGGGGCTCGCCTAAGCTTGGATGCCGGCCGAGCTACTTGCTTGGCCAGCATCCAGGCTCAGGCGAGCACCCGGCTTGGCCTGGGCCTAGAGGCCCAGCCGAGCCGGGGGCTCACCTGAGCATGGAGGCCGGCCGAGTTGCCTGCTCGGGCGTCCTCCAGGCTCAGGCGAGTCCCCGGCTCGGCTGGGCCTCTAGGCCCAAGCCAAGCCGGGGGCTCGCCTAAGCTTGGATGCCGGCCGAGCAAGCAGAGTGGGTGTTGGGGGGTGTGGAGAGCACATACTCATCTACATCGGCCTCGAGTCCTACACCGGTTCCACACATACGCACCTACATCGATGGCAGTATGGCGGTATGACGTCACGGAAGCCTTTGACCCTGGGTCAAAGGCTTTTGTGACGTCGTACCGGCGACCAACGGAGAGAGGACACTGGAAGCGGGACTGCCATCGCTGGAGGAGCTAAGGGCCGATGTAGGTGAGTATGTGTGGAACCGGTGGAGGACTCGAGGCCGATGTAGGTGAGTATGTGCTCTCCACACCCACCCTGCTTGCTCGGCCGGTATCCAAGCTTAGGCGAGCCCCCGGCTTGGCTTGGGCTTAGAGGCCCAGCCGAGCCGGGGACTCGCCTGAGCATGGAGGCCGTCCGAGTTGCCTGCTCAGCCGGCCTCCATGCTCAGGCGAGCCCCCGGCTCGGCTGGGCCTCTAGGCCCAAGCCAAGCCAGGGGCTCGCCTGAGCCTGGATGCCGGCCATACACACACATACATATACATATATATATATATATATATATACACCCTGTAACCCCATGTGGATATATATATATATATATATATATCCACATGGGGTTACAGGGTGTATATATATATATATATATATTATATATACACCCACATGGGGTTACAGGGTATATATTATATACACCCACATGGGGTTACAGGGTATATATTATATACACCCACATGGGGTTACAGGGTGTATATATACATATATATACCCACATGGGGTTACAGGGTGTATATATATACATATATATACCCACATGGGGTTACAGGGTGTGTGTGTATATATATACCCACATGGGGTTACAGGGTGTATATGTATATATATATATATACCCACCCACATGGGGTTACAGGGTATGTGTGTGTGTATATATATATATATATATATATATATACACGAAGGATCAAGAGGTCCCGCACTCCACATACCGAAAATTTCTTGCTCCGGTGCAGTCAATCCAGCTGCAGGTAGATGAGACAAAAATCCAGACGCACATGGAGACTTCTTTCCAAAGTTTAAATAAAATAAAACTTTATTCTGGCATCAAATTTCAACGTTTCAGTCCCCAGAGGGACTTTCCTCAGGAATGGCCAACATACAAAGGAAGACATATATATACATCAAACAATTAAGCTCCCACAGATGTGTCTACCCTGCAATCACAGAGCAGGCGTGGACATACTCTGCAAGCCAATTAACCAAAGTAATAATGCAAAAAAAAGGAGGAAACATAAATCACAATGACACCTCAAAAAGAGTCTAAGAAAAAAAGAGAAAGTCAACATGTAGGATACAGTGATACAATATTCCAGCTACAGTTAAAAAGAACATATTAGCATCTTAGTATAGATATAGCAGTGTAATTAACATAGCTAGGAATAGTAATCCATATATGGCAAAAGCATAATATTAAACTAAATGTGCACAGAACTACAGCCATGCAATGAACTGCCCTTTATTGAAATCCATGTAAACCACAAATTTAGGAAGACCAAATAGAAAAAATAATTATGTTATTGGTTAAAAACAATTGCCTAGGAGGACTTCACACCCAGAGAGGGTTTGTAAGACCAATACTGCATATATCGCTGCTTTTTAAACAAACTAACGTAAGGGCAAAAAAGGGATATAAGAGTTCTTCTCATTAAGACCACGCGGGGCAAGTGAGTCCAGTGTAAAAATTCAAAAAGATTCTTGCTTGAAGTTCTTTAGCGCGATCACCCCTCTCACAAGCGGGGGGATGTGATCAATAGCCATCACTCGTAGGCTGGACAAATTATGTCCAGCCTCACAGAAGTTGTGAGGTTATCATGCCCGTTTAATGCTGCCCTAATGGCCGACCTATGATTTGCCATACATTCTCGTAAATTATTAATGGACTTCCCTATATATATTTTACCACAGGGACATGAGATCTTATAGACAACATAGTCAGTTGTACAGGTAATTCGGTGTCGAATTCGGTACCTGGTACCACTGTAAGGATGAAAAAACACTTATCCCGGGATTAGAGAATTACACGTAGTACATCCCACACACCGGAAACAGCCCGGGTTTGAAAATGGATTATTAGATGAGAAAAAGTTAAATTGGTCCGTATGGACCAAGAAATCCCGTAAGTTCTTATTTCGTTTCCTCAACTGCGACATTGAGGTCTAAGAAATTAACACTTACAGGATCCGAATGGAATGTTAGCCTAACCGACGTTGGTAATTTGTTCAGAAATACACTCTGTTTGGTATTGAATTGTTTTTAACCAATAACATAATTATTTTTTCTATTTGGTCTTCCTAAGTTTGTGGTTTACATGGATTTCAATAAAGGGCAGTTCATTGTAAGGCTGTAGTTCTGTGCACATTTAGTTTAATATTATGCTTTTGCCATATATGGATTACTATTCCTAGCTATGTTAATTACACTGCTATATATATACTAAGATGCTAATATGTTCTTTTTAAATGTAGCTGGAATATTGTATCACTGTATCCTACATGTTGACTTTCTCTTTTTTTCTTAGACTCTTTTTGAGGTGTCATTGTGATTTATGTTTCCTCCTTTTTTTTGCATTATTACTTTGGTTAATTGGCTTGCAGAGTATGTCCACGCCTGCTCTGTGATTGCAGGGTAGACACATCTGTGGGAGCTTAATTGTTTGATGTATATATATGTCTTCCTTTGTATGTTGGCCATTCCTGAGGAAAGTCCCTCTGGGGACTGAAACGTTGACATTTGATGCCAGAATAAAGTTTTATTTTATTTAAACTTTGAAAAGAAGTCTCCATGTGCGTCTGGATTTTGGTTTTATATATATATATATATATATATATATACATAACCACATGGGGTTACAGGGTGTGTATGTATTATGTATGTATATATATATATATAACGTCACGTAATATTCATCATTCCTATTTTTGTGTCTTCCCCATACTCACTGTGTTTTTTTTTGTGTGTGTTTTGGTTTTTTTTGTTGTTTTTTTTTTTTTTTTTTCTTATTTCTTTCGTTCTGTCCTTTCACATTCCCTTTGAAGTGGACATGATTGCATCTTGCCTGAGACAATTAAGGTTTCCCTTTTTTTTTTTTGTTTTTTTTTTTTTATTTGATTCCCCCTCTGACCATGCCATTTGCAATGTACTACATCTAACGCCCCCAACTGTGAGCCCTATGACTATCCCTATGTTTAATTCTATTATTCTGATCAGTTAGCTTCTATACCTGAAGAAGGGAGGAATCCTCTCGAAAGCTTGTACTTTAAATGTAACGTTAGTCCAATAAAAAAGGTATCACTACAGACTGCTATACTCGTGATTTTTATATATATATATATATATATATACATAACCACATGGGGTTACAGGGTGTGTATGTATTATGTATGTATATATATATATATATCTCCTGTAACATATATATATAAATGACTGCCCTTATGGCAGGCTTTATACCTAGTATCCAGATAAAATCATGGGAGTTATACAAACATCAACAGTGTATATGGTTTTTGGGGGGGGCTCTTTTTTTGTAAAAGATAAAACATCTTACTATTTTATACGTATGAGAAGCGCTATAATGATGAAAATATATTGGTAACCAAAAACTATAGCGCAATGTTTGATGTATCAAGGTGAATCACGATCTCTAGATGTAAATTAAAGTGGAGAGGGAATAGACATACCATGTATTTTTGGTTACCATATGATTATAGCAAACAAAATTAGGATAGTGTATCTTAACAAGAAATGATCATTCTGTGGTGAATATAAGGAAAACGTACATTTGAAGATGGAACATTGTCAGGAATGAAAAATGTATAAATATAGAAATATCAATTGAGTGCTAATAGTATACATTTTTAAATGAATTTATGAAATTAAAGTAAATCCAATAAAGCAATATATTTATTGATCAAAATATTGATAACCTAAAGCTACGGTGCGATGTTATAGGACTAAATTGAATTAAATATATTAGGGCAATATAATTATTAATCAAAATAATGTTATCCTAATGGAGTACATCATTATATCATAATAGCTGGCACATGGTGTTTCCATAATGTTCATTCCATATTAAATGAATAGCATAGTACTGGAGGGGTGGGGTCACGCCTATTCCCCGATGTGGCGGCTGCAACCACCAAATGCATCCAGCCCAGCAACATGTGTAAAACATAACAAGGAAAAAAAATGTCATCTGTGTCTATTCCCATTATACCGTGTGAAACAAAATGCAATTAGAGGCTTTGGTTTCTATCCTTTGGATCCCTCTATCTCCCCATCGCCGGGGACCAGGCGGCTGTGGCCAGCATCGCTGGAAGGGTCACAGCCTGACCTTTCCAGCGATGTATGGGGGATTAACCCCTTAGTTGCCAGGTCGCGACTGGGCACTAATTTGTGCCCGATCGCGGCCTATTTCCGGTGGGGGCCGCCATCTTGGATCAGTCAGAATTAAGAACCACCATTTTCTAGGTTTTGGTTGTTGCGCCTGTCAAAGTCAATCTGCGTATATGTGCTGCAACAAAAAAAATAATTAAACAATTTATTAATTTTATTGTTTGGGTATGTGTAGAATGTGTAACTGTACTGTGCTGTATTTTTTTTTTGTGCAGGTTAATTTCGTTTCGGCCAGAACGTTCAGATTGTAAATTAACACCAAGTTTTCAAAGACGTTACGATACTTCGTGCAAACGTCGTTCGTACGACGTTGCGCGAAGATCGTAATACCATCCGCTCCAACGCTGTCATGATCCACTAATGAGGAGACCAAAATGCTTGATAGTCTTTTACTGTGCAGACCGTCAGATACACAAAGATGGATAAAGCAGCAAATTCAGGATACCACATTGGAATACAGCATGCAATACCAGGAGGAAACTGGAAACCAGGAGAAGACAATCAGATGTCTTTCCCTTGGACTTGTGGGTTTAAATAGGAACCCCTGGCCAGCACACACCTCCTGCAGGGAGGTCTCCAGCCTCCAGCCACGCCTCCTCCTGGATCAAGGGATAGCCTGGATACCTTGGCCCTCCCCCGCCAACCCCAGTAGGGGACACGCCCCCTGGGGATCCAACACCTTCCCCTAGCAACCGCCAGGCTCCTGCGGGTGGCCATGCCCCCACGCCAGGAACACATGGCGGCGGCCATGTTCAGCACCTCCACCAGGCACCGCTTCCACCCACCAGAGCCAGCCAGGGAAAGAGCCCAGACCAGGCCCCCCACCAACGCCAGAGTGCCATGAGCACCACGTGGCGGACCACCCGGTGCCACCGGCCGAGGCCCCCGCACCGCTGGCCCGCCGCCACGAAGCCCGGCACGCCGGAGACCCCCAGCCCGAAGGGTAAGGCCTGACAAACGCATTCGCGCTGACAATGGTAAGTATAGGATGCGCGAACGCACTTGCGCTGGGTTTGCGCAGGGTCAATCGCGGTAGACGATAACACGCATCGTTTGCGTGAATGTCGTAATACGACGTTCTGCGCAAATGGTTTTGTCCTCGCACAAAAGCGCATTTGCGCACACGCAAATACGCTGCGCGAAGAGTGTAATGGGGCCAATGTGCGTTGGTTGGTTGACAGGACCGCAGTGGGAGGACTGTTCCTCTTCTGACCTTCCCTCTACTGATTGATACGGGGAAGTATGATAATGAGATGGAAGTTATGACTCTTTCCCACTACTTTGGTTCTGTATGTCTATTGCTGGCACAGGATGTTATATACCTACTACCGATCAAGGCTGTTGTCTCTCGCATTTCATATTTTGAATCGATCAGCATAAATCTGCTGATCTAATATCTATATGTTTATAAACATCAGCGCTCACTATAGCAACGAAAAACATTAGGGGCTGATTGGTGGGACCAGAAGTCAATCACTCTGGAACAATTTGCAACTGGGATGTTTCGTTCTGACTTACAACTTGATTGGCTATTAAGCAAACCAATAGCATGGCGATTTCTATTTAAATGGCGGCCCGAGTCTGTATAATTGTAAGCACTCCTGAAGAGCCATTTGTGGAGAAACGCACGTCGGGTATGTCTCTGTGGACAGGAACAGCAGGCTTAACAATTTACTAAGGGTCATTTTATTTTGTTTAGACTTTGACTGGGTACCGGCTACCCCCTTCTAAGCCCGTATAGGCATTCTGTATCAAGCTTTGAGACCCTTTTCAATACGGCAGTTCTGTGTTCCTGTTTTTGTATTGGTGGTGTGTATTTTATTGGCATTTTGGCCATAAGAATGAAATCGAGTTAATATATTGACTCCAGTGGTTAATACAAATATAAATTTAGGACCACAAAATACTTATCCATTCTGCCATATTCTTGGTTTATATCGGCTGCCACCAATACTGTATCAATATTTTCTTAATTTTCTTATTTTTATTTTTCATGGTGATGGTTTATTTCTTAATATTTGTTCACCGTATTTTGGTTCACTGATGTGTTTCTTTTTCAATCAATTTTATATATGGATTAAAAGTTAAGTTTTAAATTTATTGTCTTAGGCGGACATTTGTATCCCAATGGTAGGTCCCATTGAGATAGTACCTTCCAATCCTCAATCCACCCTCACACCAGCATTTCGCTATTGTATAACATGATCAATGCAATGACTGTAGATAACACCCCTAAACATTAAGCTCGATGGGTGCTGACCTGAGATGGCAAAATATCGAACTCAAAGTGGTAAAATACATAAAAACTCATACACTGCAGCTCTAAACTCGCTCACGAACAGGAACAATCATATAAACTAAAGACATTCTGGTATCCCTGTATTTGGGTTCACTGATGTGCTTCTTTTTCAATCAATTTTATAAATGGATTAAAAGTTAAGTTTTAAATTTATTGTCTGAGGTGGACATTTGTATCCCAATGGTAGTTCCCTTTGAGATAGTACCTTCAAATTCTGCTAAAGGGGAATACCCTTTCTGTCTCTTGTGATATTTGTACTTTTTACTTCGGTTTTCTGTGTTTTTTACATGTTACTCCACTACTAAGGTAGTGATTACGTGGATTGAGGATTGACATAGCTTTTCGATGCTTGCCAGTGGGCGTGTGAGTCTGTTGGAGCCCAGTATGGACCACAGATAATGGGATAGCTGATGGTATTGACAAGCCTTCATTGTTGTCAGAGGCAGCAAATCTGGGGTTATCTCCCAAGGAACTAAAACGGATGTGTTCCTGGTCAGCACTAGGACTGTCGGTCAGGAGGGAATTATTCTCCAGAAGATTATGTGGTAGCCTGTTCCAAAGGCTGGATTGTATTTGAGTAGTAACAGGGGTGAAGGGTGTGCTTTAAGGTTATAATATTGTATACACTTATCTTAGATCTGTTCTGTAACCTCAACCCAAAAGCAGGTGGGTAGTTGTGTAACAGCATTTAAAATCAGGAATGCTGACCCCTCTGGTGTTCTTGGACCAAGTTACGGTGGACCAACTGACTCGGCGCAGAGCGTCGCCAAATTAAACGGATACAAGCAGATTGGATCTTTTTCAAAAACCCTGATTGGGCTATGATTGGAATGGTCTGAAAAAGCTATGGTAGGCACGGTAGAAGGTTCCACTTTAGGAACCCAATTTTTCTGAAACAAGTTATATGATATGGTTCCCAGGTTGCAAAATCAGCCATCAGTGTTGTAGGGAGGAATTTGTAATTCATTGCAAATAGTGCATGTAGTGCGGCAAGTAACTATATACTCCGGTACTTCATCTTCTTTGGACACCATGTACAGTTGGGTCTGGCATAGCTTGGTGACTTATGGCCTCAAGGACAGCAACATTGAGGATTTGGTATTTTTCCATATTTATGTGAAGATTAGACAGTTTGCCGTAAAGCTGGAAATCTACGCTGATTGAAGAAACAACGCCTACCCAGTGTTGGTCGATAGTGTGTCTGGCATAGTAGATCGCGATGAATGCATGGGTAGTGCCTTTTCTGGCCCTTCTGTTTCGGATACAGCCCACCTGATCTTTTTTAACAAACACGTACAGGAAAGGTTGCAATATGGAGGCGATTACAGAAGCGAAAAGTTTCAAGTCACACTTAAGAAGGGAGATGGGGAGATAACTAGTGCAATCTACAGGATCTTTCCTTTCTTTCAGTATCACTATGATAAGCACCTATAGGGTATCATGTCGAGGAGTGCGGGTAGGGACCGGGTCTGAAAAGGAGTATCCTGTAGAAAGGCAATTGTGTAAGTCCTGGAGTACTTGTCTTTTCTCTGGGGTGTTGAGGCCACAAATATTGTAGGAAAGGATACAAAGTTCTCTCGGTATAAAGCCTGACCTCGACCTACCCACGCCTGCCATCTCCTGAGCAAGAGGGGAGGAAGAGCAAGCACAAGTCAGAACAAAGTCAGGATAAAGAAGTGGTTGAGAGAGAGTAAGAAGGTAATGAAAAGAGAAAGATGAGGGAAGAAGAAAAAAGGGAGAAAGGGAAGGGGAAAGATAGTGATAACAAAAAGGAGGATGCGTTCAGCGTCTACGAGGAGAACAGATTTCCCTAACCCTTTTTTCCCTAGGAGGTAGGGAGTTAAAAACTATCGATAGTTAAGTCTCAATGACGCCTATGTCCTACAAAGCTGCGTGTAGATCATGTCTGCAAAATGTTAGTGTTTGGTATTGCCTAAACATGGCAAGTAACACGACCCGCAATATAGGTATAACAAGTCAAACACGCGAAACAGTAATATATATAGATATTGTCTGCAACAGTTTTGATTAGTTCTGCATAGGTAGCAGACTAGCAGGTAGTATTGAACATTACTAACAAACAGTGGAAAAGGTAGCTCCCAGTAGACAGGACACAGTGACTGAGCTGACACAATCCCAACATCAGCCCCATGTTACCTGAAAGCAAGAAAGTAAAAAGAGAAAAAAAAAAGGGGATCCCAGACAACAATGTCTGCCTTCTGAGTCCTAACTCTGGTCTCCAGCCCTCAGGTTAAGCATTGGATAGTGAGTCTGTAAGATATATGTAAGGCATCTGAAGCCCAGTCACACACTCACATCACCCTCTGCCGCCGCGCTGCTCCTGGACTCTGCATCTGAAGCCCAGTCACACACTCACATCACCCTCTGCCGCCGCGCTGCTCCTGGACTCTGCATCTGAAGCCCAGTCACACACTCACATCACCCTCTGCCGCCGCGCTGCTCCTGGACTCTGCATCTGAAGCCCAGTCACACACTCACATCACCCTCTGCCGCCGCGCTGCTCCTGGACTCTGCATCTGAAGCCCAGTCACACACTCACATCACCCTCTGCCGCCGCGCTGCTCCTGGACTCTGCATCTGAAGCCCAGTCACACACTCACATCACCCTCTGCCGCCGCGCTGCTCCTGGACTCTGCATCTGAAGCCCAGTCACACACTCACATCACCCTCTGCCGCCGCGCTGCTCCTGGACTCTGCATCTGAAGCCCAGTCACACACTCACATCACCCTCTGCCGCCGCGCTGCTCCTGGACTCTGCATCTGAAGGTACCGGCGATTCAACATGTCTTCTGCAATTCTACGCCACAATTTTGACTTTAATCGTACTGTTAATATTTTTTGCTTGCATCTATCTATTAATATTTTGACTGTTTGTTTTTTCTTGCCAAATGTATTTCCTGCTTTGTTAAAATCATGCTGCCATATGCCTGCCCCTCCCCCTCCTTCTGCCCCTCCCCCTCCCCCAGGTCCTCAACAAATTGACTCTGCAAATTCTTTCATCCACAGCCCAGTCACACACTCACATCACCCTCTGCCGCCGCGCTGCTCCTGGACTCTGCTGTCCCTCCCTCCCCATCCATCCACCCACCCACCCACCCAGTGCTGGTCAGAAATTTGTAGCTTACTTTCCAGCTGCTTCCACTTTGCAAATTACCCTAATTAACCCAAGGTTCTAGCCCCTCCCATGATATGTTAATCTGTTTATTTGTGTTTTGTTTTTAATAGTTTGCATTTTATTACTTTGTATTTCTGTAACAACTGTAACCACTCACTGTTCTCGAACCCAGGACATACTTGAAAACGAGAGAAATCTCAATGTATCCTTCCTGGTAAAATCCTTTTCAAATAAATAAATAAATAAATAAATATTAACTATATGTGTTCAAGAATCATCTACTCTCCCCCCACCCCACCCCCGTCATCAATCTTCATAATCTCCATGTCCCCTATGTCCCCACACACCCTCCCAGTTAAGACCATCCCATATAGGGCTATATACCCTAGTTCACGGTAACATGGGAACGCTAATGGGGATAATCTGCTCCTGCAGATTTTCCTGTAGTGTCCCCATGTTAGCTTGATATTTGCAGGGCAGGCGATACCTCAGCGCGAACCACTGGTGTACTCGTGGTAGCGCTGTCATGCCTCTGAGTATCACCTCCTGGAGTTCATAGGACTCTACAGAGGGTTGCGCTTCCGGGCCGCGAGTGCGTGGAGTGATCGCTGAGTGGGAGACTGGGAACTATTTGTTCCTAGTCTCACTCTGCTCCCGGCAACAAGAAGTGGCAGATCAGGCCACTGTTCTTGCCGAGGGATGAGAGGTGAGTATTGGATTTATGGGGGGGTTTAGGGGATACTACATGATTTTGAAAATGAGGAATCAGTTAGCAGTTAACACCAACTTTTAGAAGGTGGTAAAATATGGCTGTCCGCATCCTTGCAGTAATCAGTGCTAGAACTATGGAATACTTTACTTATTGAAATGCTAATGTATGTTTGCGCTCCCCATGTTAAGTATAGGATGTGCAAAGTACAGTAAGCTCACGGAAGCTAGCGGAAAAAAAGATGTGCAAACAGATTACTAACAGGGGTAGCGTCAGAAATGTAATATGGGTGGCATGCGAGAAACACACTTATCAAGGCACTTACGTTTACATATCGAGGCGCTACTGTTAGGGCTCTGTTCCATAGTTGGCGCTTAGTGGGCTAATTATTTTAACCTTCAAAAGAATACACATATTCAAGTGATAGACAGGCTCCATCCTTCTGCTTCTTCCCCCAACACCCAGGACAATGTACATTTGTGAGGTTATGAAATCTGAACAATATGAGACAAATTTCCCTCCCCTCCCCGTAATCGTCACGCAGCATTGATGTTTTTATGTCTTTATTTTAATATATAAATAATGAATGTTTAATACTTACGCCAGTTATTTCAATGCGTGAGTTATTTGCTGATTTGAGAAATTTTTTTTCCACGCTTTTGAATTCGGCAGAATCTTTATGCACTGGTTTGTCTTTATAGACTTCTTTGTCTTCCATAAAACTCCAGTTTGGCGGATCTTGAAGACGTTCTAAAATAAGATATTGGCATAAATGAGCAAGTATAATAGTGCTGGTTCTTATAATGCAGTAATGATGTGGGGAAATGGATGGTACATGCAACATTATTGATATTATCTTGATGCTTAGTAAATAATACTTGTTGTATTGATGGACGACTATAATAATGTTCAACTTTACTTCTTTTCATACTGTTGTATTTCCCAACATTCTAAAATCTGTATAGAGAATATGCAGTTACATTGCTAAACGTCACGACATTCCAATTCACAAGTTATATTACTTAATAAAAAAATATGTTGAAAGTGTATACATATATAGAAATTTTAGTTGTGTTTGGTGGAGGTGAGAGTGAGGAATGGCTTTCTTTCATTGCACGTCTGAAGCTCTATGAAGCTGTACCAAGGATAAAAAATATCTACATTAAGTGCAAACAAGAAAGGACTTTAGTTACTTTTATAGTGGGTATAAATGTTTTTGTTCAGGGTTATCAGGTGCTGAGTTAAACACACAATACATGTTAGTTTCTTGGTGATGTGAGATGGTGTTAGAATTTCTCAGTTTATATTTTTCTTTGATTAAAATCATAATCTGTGTGCAATACCTTATATTCATATCTATTTGACAGAAACATTACCTTTCAATAGCTTCATATTGATTGTACTGTTCTGCATGTCGTAATACAGAGAAAGTTCAATGAGGACATTTTTAAGTTGAATGACATTTCAAAATGATTTTTAATTTGTAAAATTAAACCCCATTTACACATTTTTTTTTACATGTTTTTATTAAAGGTTTACAACCCTTACAAAGACAAGATGACAGGGAAGAAGGAAAGAACGTATAGCGAGGGAGGAGGGAGGGGAATCAGGGCCATTTTTGGTGCCGTAGTATGACACCTTTCTAGCACAACACTGCAGGAGCGTGGAGAGAGTCCAAAACAAGTCTCAAACAACAGGGCGTTACAGTCCACACGCCTTGTAAATCTTATGAATGTCCCACAGTCGCCATGGGTCATGCTTGGCTGGGCGTAATCCATAGGTGTCCAGTGCTTTAGAATGAAAGTGACAATAGTGGTCCAGTAAAACCACTAATTGTTTCCGGAGGGATAGAAGGACATTGAGAGATCTCTCTCCCATCCTTTCTGAAATGACAAGCTCTCCATCTTCAATCGGTGTATTAAGTAGGCGGTAAAATATCGATAACGGCTTGATGGAGGACAAAGGATCTAGACAAAACAATTCAACATCTGACAAAAGCGTTTTTTGTGCAGCGAGGCTGGGCATTACATTTTGTGTTTTCAGGTACGTATAGATTTACAGGTATGACAAAAATAACGTGGCTGGGAGTGAGTACTTGCGACAGCCACAATCAAAGGATAGAATGGCAGCTGGGGTAAATAAGTGGTGAAGACTTTTTACGCCAGACCGAAGCCAGGGGTCGAATCGTATATGCGGCAGGAGATATGACAAGGAGGGCAGTGTGGTGGCCATGGAAATCGGGTGATGGCTCGTGAACAGGGAAAAGTGACTTCCCACATATGCAAATATAGGGTCGTGGAGGCCAGCAGGAGTTGTAGTTTTGGTCTAGCAGTAAGCGGCACCCAAAGTAAATGGGCTAGGTTATGGCCATCCATGCAAGAAGCTTCTATGGTTAGCCACTGTGGCCAGGGGTGGTTATGAAATATTTTGGATAATGACGCTAAGCAAGAGGCCCAGAAATAGTTATGAATGTGTAGCATATTCAGGCCCCCCTCCCTATGTCTGTATTGTAAGAGACAGTGGGGCAACCTGGGGCGTTTGTGATTCCATACATATGCCATTAGGTCTCGCAGTAAGGGGCACCCAAAGTAAGTGGGCTAGGTTATGGCTATCCATGCAAGAAGCTTCTATGGTTAGTCACTGTGGCCAGGGGTGTTTATGAAATATTTCCGATAATGACGCTAAGCAAAAGGTCCAGAAATATTTATGACTGTGCAGCATATTCAGGCCCTCCTCCCTATGTCTGTACTATAAGAGACAGCGGGGCAACCTGGGGAATTTGTGATTCCATAAAAATGCCATTAGGGTAGTTTGCAGGGTGTCTAAAAAGGCTCTTGGCAGCCTAATTGGTAATGTGCAGAAAACATATAATATTTTTGGCAAAATACTCATCTTCACAGCTGCCATTCTGCCCAACCATGACACCTCACGGGATTTCCATTGATGGAGCAGGTATTTTATGTCTGATAGTACACTTTCATAGATGTGTTTAAACAGCCCACCCGGATCCCACGTGATTCTCAGGCCTAATTATACGAGATATTGGGATCTCCACTCAAAGCCGTACTTGTTCCGGAGTATAGTAAGCTGCGTACGAGGAATATTTAATGGGAGGGCTTGCGTCTTCGTGACATTGACCAGGTGATAGGAGGCTTGGCAATATGCAGCAAGTTCCTTCTGTAATGCAGGCAGAGAGGTGTGGGGGTCTGTCAGCGTAACGAGGATATCACCAGTGTACAAATGTAGCTTGTATGTCGACGGGCCCACCTGCACACCCCTAACATCGTCGTTCTGCCTGATGGCTTGAGCTAAAGGCTACAAAGCCAATGCATACAAGAGGGGGGGAAAGCGGGCATCCTTGCCTGGTGCCATTTGATATCACGAATTTGTCAGATAGAAAACCAGAGGTAAGCACTCTTGCTGTGGGGGAATCATAGATCGCCTGTATCACGGTCAAAAAAGTTTTGGGAAACCTAAATCTACTAAGCACCATCCTCAGGAAAAGGCAGTTCACCCTGTTGAACGCTTTTTCAGCATCCCGTGAGAGCAAGAGACTGGGTTGACCCGAGCGGCACAGCAGTTCCATTAGGTAAAGTAATTTTTTTGTGCTGTCAGGGCCCTGACGACCGGAGATGAATCCCACTTGATCAGGACCGATTAGCTTCGGGAGAATTTTTTGAAGTCTGGACGCCAAAATCTTGCTATACAGTTTAAGGTCAATTTTGAGGAGGGATTAGGGATGAGCCGAACACCCCCGAGTTCGGTTCGCATTCAAACTTGAACTTTTCAAAAGTTCGAATTCGAACTCGAACACGAACTCAATACAAGTCAATGGGACTCAAAATTAGATTTTTAGAGTGCTCTCCAAGAGGGCATATATGCTAGATATTTGCCATAAAAGGTTTATGGGGGTCCGGGTAGAGCCCTGGGGGACAGGAAACAAGGACAAAAAGTTAAATTTAAAAAAAGTTTTTAAAGGGCCAGTGAGTTTTCCATGAAATAAGGGTTAAAAATAAAAATGAAAAATTTCTTCAAATATCGTGCCTAGGAGGTCCCCATAACCTGCCCGTGAAGTGGCGGATTTGTAGGATGCATAGAAACATTTAAAAACAATGTCCGGGTCCGGGTAGTGCCCTGGGGGACCGGAAACAAGGACAAAAAGTTTAAAAAACAGATGTTTTTAACCCCTTCACTGCTGACGACGTGTGGGACACGTCCTCAATTACTCCCGCTGTATGCTGAGGAGGACGTGTCACGTTATCAGCTTTGCAGGACCCCCGGCGGAGATACTCACCTCTCTGTCCGGGGTCCCGCGGCATTCTGACTTCAACGTCCTCAGACGCTGAAGTCAAGCTCCTCCCGACGTCAATGACATCATCGTGCCATGCGTGATGACGTCATTTCCAGGCGACCCCCCGGGAGATCGCCTGGAAGGGAGGGGGGGTCCGTTCGGATCCCTCTCCCTCCCGATCGGGAGGTCCCACAAAAAAAATCCAGGCACCGAATAAAAGGAGAGAGTCTCCCCTTTTAAGCGGTGCCTGGCTTTAACCCCTTAGGCAACGGGTCGCACTTCGGCGCCTTGCGGCGCCGAAGTGCGGCCTAGCTCCGGTGGGGGCCGCCATCTTGGATCGCCGCTCCACCTCCGGGTCCCCCCTCACTGCCTGACGTCCTCACGCATAGCGTGACAACGTCAGATAGCCGGGGAACCCCTAGCTGCGCGGAATCCCCTGGTGGAGATAGGGGGTTCATTTGAGGGTTCACACAGATGCTGTGAGGTTGTGTATAGAGATGCTGTGGGGCTGTGTATAGAGATGCTGATGGGGTTGTGTATAGAGATGCCGTGTATAGAGATGATGATGGGGTTGTGTATAGAGATGCTGTGTGGATGTGTATAGAGTTGCTGTGTGGCTGTGTATAGAGATGCTGTTTGTGTATATAGATGCTGATGGGGTTGTGTATAGAGATGCTGTTTGTGTATAGAGATGCTGATGGGGTTGTGTATAGAGATGCTGTGTATAGAGATGCTGATGGGGTTGTGTATAGAGATGCTGTTTGTGTATAGAGATGCTGATGGGGTTGTGTATAGAGATGCTGTTTGTGTATAGAGATGCTGTGAGGCTGTGTATGGAGATGCTGTGAGGTTGTGTATAGAGATGCTGTGAGGCTGTGTATGGAGATGCTGTGAGGTTGTGTACAGAGATGCTGTGAGGCTGTGTATAGAGATGCTGTGAGGTTGTGTACAGAGATGCTGTGAGGTTGTGTTTAGAGATGCTGATGGGGTTGTGTATAGAGATGCCGTGTATAAAGATGCTGATAGGGTTGTGTATAGAGATGCTGTTTGTGTATAGAGATGCAGATGGGGTTGTGTATAGAGATGCTGTGTGGCTGTGTATAGAGATGCTGTGTATAGAGACGCTGATGGGGTTGTGTATAGAGATGCTGTTTGTGTATAGAGATGCTGATGGGGTTGTGTATAGAGATGCTGTGAGGCTGTGTATAGAGATGCTGTGTGGCTGTGTATAGAGATGCTGTGTATAGAGATGCTGATGGGGTTGTGTATAGAGATGCTGTTTGTGTATAGAGATGCTGATGGGGTTGTGTATAGAGATGCTGTTTGTGTATAGAGATGCTGATGGGGTTGTGTATAGAGATGCTGTGTATAGAGATGCTGTGAGGATGTGTATAGAGATGCTGTGAGGCTGTGTATAGAGATACTGATGGGGTTGTGTATAGAGATGCTGTTTCTGTATAGAGATACTGATGGGGTTGTGTATAGAGATGCTGTTTGTGTATAGAGATGCTGTTTGTGTATAGAGATGCTGATGGGGTTGTGTATAGAGATGCTGTGTATAGAGATGCTGTGATGCTGTGTATAGAGATGCGTGAGGATGTGTATAGAGATGCTGTGAGGATGTGTATAGAGATGCTGTGAGGCTGTGTATAGAGATACTGATGGGGTTGTGTATAGAGATGCTGTTTCTGTATAGAGATACTGATGGGGTTGTGTATAGAGATGCTGTTTGTGTATAGAGATGCTGTTTGTGTATAGAGATGCTGATGGGGTTGTATATAGAGATGCTTTGAGGCTGTGTATAGAGATGCTGTGAGGTTGTGTATAGATATGCTGTGAGGTTGTGTATAGAGATGCTGTGAGGCTGTGTATAGAGATGCTGTGAGGCTGTGTATAGAGATGCTAATGGGGTTGTGTATAGAGATGCTGTGAGGTTGTGTATAGAGATGCTGATGGGGTTGTGTATAGAGATGCTGTTTGTGTATAGAGATGCTGATGGGGTTGTGTATAGAGATGCTGTGTATAGAGATGCTGTGAGGATGTGTATAGAGATGCTGTCAGGCTGTGTATAGAGATGCTGTGAGGCTGTGTTTAGAGATGCCGATGGGGTTGTGTATAGAGATGCTGTTTGTGTATAGAGATGCTGTTTGTGTATAGAGATGCTGTTTGTGTATAGAGATGCTGATGGGGTTGTGTATAGAGATGCTGTGTATAGAGATGCTGTGAGGATGTGTATAGAGATGCTGATGGGGTTGTATATAGAGATGCTTTGAGGCTGTGTATAGAGATGCTGTGAGGTTGTGTATAGATATGCTGTGAGGTTGTGTATAGAGATGCTGTGAGGCTGTGTATAGAGATGCTGTGAGGCTGTGTATAGAGATGCTGATGGGGTTGTGTATAGAGATGCTGTGAGGTTGTGTACAGAGATGCTGTGAGGCTGTGTATAGGGATGCTGTGAGGCTGTGTATAGAGATGCTGTGAGGCTGTGTATAGAGATGCTGATGGGGTTGTGTATAGAGATGCTGTTTCTGTATAGAGATGCTGATGGGGTTGTGTATAGAGATGCTGTTTGTGTATAGAGATGCTGTTTGTGTATAGAGATGCTGATGGGGTTGTGTATAGAGATGCTGTGTATAGAGATGCTGTGAGGATGTGTATAGAGATGCTGATGGGGTTGTATATAGAGATGCTGTGAGGCTGTGTATAGAGATGCTGATGGGGTTGTGTAGAGATGCTGTGAGGTTGTGTATAGAGATGCTGATGGGGTTGTGTATAGAGATGCTGTTTGTGTATAGAGATGCTGATGGGGTTGTGTATAGAGATGCTGTGAGGCTGTGTATTGAGATGTTGTGTGGCTGTGTATAGAGATGCTGATGGGGCTGTGTATAGAGATGCTGTGAGGCTGTGTATAGAGATGCTGTGTGGCTGTGTATAGAGATGGTGTGTATAGAGATGCTGATGGGGTTGTGTATAGAGATGCTGTTTGTGTATAGAGATGCTGATGGGGTTGTGTATAGAGATGCTGTTTGTGTATAGAGATGCTGATGGGGTTGTGTATAGAGATGCTGTGTATAGAAATGCTGTGAGGCTGTGCATAGAGATGCTGATGGGGTTGTGTATAGAGATGCTGTGAGGCTGTGTATAGAGATGCTGTGAGGTTGTGTTTAGAGATGATGTTTGTGTATAGAGATGCTGATGGAGTTCTGTATAGAGATGCTGTGTGGCTGTGTATAGAGATGATGTGTATAGAGATGCTGTGAAGTTGTGTATAGAGATACTGTGTATAGAGATGCTGTTAGGCTGTGTTTAGAGATGCTGATGGGGTTGTGTATAGAGATGCTGTGTATAGAGATGCTGATGAGGCTGTGTATAGAGATGCTGTGAGGTTGTGTATAGAGATGCTGATGGGGCTGTGTATAGAGATGCCTTGCGGTGCCAAAGTGCGGCCTAGCTCCGGTGGGGGCCACCATCTTGGATGGCGGCTCCACCCCCGGGTCCCCCCTCACTGCCTGACGTCCTCACGCATAGCATGATGACGTCAGATAGCCGGGGAACCCCTAGCTGCCCGGAATCCCCTGGTGGAGATAGGGGGTTCATTTGAACCCCGATATCTCCAGAACCGTGGCAGCTAGGGGGTCATGGAGGGTGCCATTCGAAAGGCCTGAGCATGATACCCAACATGACCAGGTATAAAGTAAAAGAAAAAAGAAACATGTATTTTTTTTTGTGTTTTATTTTTATTAATGCAGCAATATTGTTCACATTTCAATTATAATGTGAACAATGATGCTGCACTAATGATTTTTGTCTATGGGGTGCGTTTGCTTTAAATCACGTAATTCCCCCCACAAAATGTAACAAGTCCCCATTTCTAATTTTTGTACAAGCGCACCCCATAGAAAACATATCCGCAAACTCTGATGTGCTAAAATGTGAAAAAAAACACTTTACACACTAAAGATGATTAAAAATTCAATTGTTATTGCATTTTTTGTCATAATATACAGGCAGGACATGACGTATACATATAAAATGATATATTATGAATCTGCGGAGTCTGCCGGAAAGAACGATATCTAATATGTCTTGGTCTTTTAATAAAATGTGGCTTCAAATCGCGTTTAAACATGATGAGCGAAAGCGGTAAAAATGAGCTGAGCACACAGCAGTGAAATGCAGGGTTATGGGGTTAAACAGCATATCAGAGGAAGATTTAGTAGAGAAATGAACATTTCTCAGAAGCACAGGTGTTGTTTGATACATGTTCAGATCAGGAGACACCACACCCTCAGTCAGTGGCGTAGCGTGGGGGGGGCTGGGGGGGCCGTGGCCCCGGGCGCAGTTTTGTTAGGGGCGCATTTGCGCCCCTAAAACTGGCCCGGGGGTTGAGGAGACCCAGATGCTGGGCAGCGCGGGAGTGCCTGCCCGGTCCTAAACAGTCCGTCCTGTTAAAGGGGATGCGGCTGTGTGCAGGCGCAGCCGGTCACGTGGTCCGGCTAATCAGGTGGCACTGAGTCTCTGTACCACCTGACTGGCCGGACCACGTGACCTGCGCACGCACGCAGCTGCCTCCACTTCAACAGGACAGACTGTTCAGGACCGGGCAGGCACTCCCGCGCTGCCCGGCATCTGGGCCCCCTCAACCCCTGCCGGAGCTGGGGCAAGTATCCAGGTGAGAGCTGGGGCAAATCCATGTGTGAGCTGGGGGCAAATCCATGTGAGAGCTGGGGCAAATCCATGTGTAAGCTGGGGCAAATCCATGTGAGAGCTGGGGGGCAAATCCATGTGTGAGCTGGCTGGGGCAAATCCATGTGAGAGCTGGGGCAAATCCATGTGAGAGCTGGGGCAAATCCATGTGTGAGCTGGCTGGGGCAAATCCATGTGTAAGCTGGCTGGGGCAAATCCATGTGAGAGCTGGGGCATATCCATGTGAGAGCTGGGGCAAATCCATGTGAGAGCTGGGGCAAATCCATGAGCTGGGGGCATATCCATGAGCTGGGGCAAATCCATGAGCTGGGGGCAAATCCATGAGCTGGGGGCAAATCCATGTGAGAGCTGGGGCAAATCCATGTATGAGCTGGGGCAAATCCATGTGAGAGCTGGGGCAAATCCATGTGAGAGCTGGGGCAAATCCATGTGAGAGCTGGGGCAAATCCATGTGTGAGCTGGGGCAAATCCATGTGAGAGCTGGGGCAATATCCATGTGAGAGCTGGGGCAATATCCATGTGAGAGCTGGCTGGGGCAAATCCATGTGTGAGCTGGGGCAATATCCATGTGAGAGCTGGGGCAATATCGATAACGTGTCCACAGGTTGGGGGGGGCGCACAATTCTTGGCTGGCCCCGGGCGCTGACAACCCACGCTACGCCACTGCCCTCAGTCTACAGACAATGTATCAAATTCATCAGACCAGACTAAATAAAAGCACATGTTATTTCCAAACACTAATAAAACACCTGTTGTTTACGCTGTTTGAGAACACAGGTCATTTAGGTTAGTTTAGGTGAGAATCTTTGCACGTAGACATTATTTGTTAATTCAATATCTAATAAACCGTTGCTTATAATATTCTGCAGTAAAGAGTCTCTTTATTCCTAGATTTTTTAGTATTTTCTAAAAAAATATATTTTTTTCATTTTTTTTTTCGAACTCGAACCGAACACGCCAAAAAGTTCGAAGTTCGTGAACTTGCGAATGGCCAAAGTTTGAATCGAACTCCGAACTGATCGAACCGAACAGCTCATCCCTAGGAGGGATATGGGCCATAGATTTTTACAACTGTCTGGGGTCTTCTCCGGCATGGGAAGTGTGATCACATTGGCCCTCAGCATGTCCACCGGGAACGAGTCCAGGTCCCTCACCGCACCAAACACTGCTAGAAGGTGAAACAGAAGGATGGAGGAAAAGGAGGCATAATAGAGGCCCATCACCTTCCTTTTAGAGAGGACTTTAATGGCTTCAGAGATTTCTTCCTGTGTAATGGGAGACGGCAGCAAAAGCCGCCTGGGCAGCCGTTAATGTCGGTAAATAGATGCGCGTGAGGTAGGTATTAATCTTGTCAGCGGTCAGGTATGGTGTCGTGTCAGCAGTAGCTAAGTTATAGAGTGACTCATAATAGTTAGCAAACTTGTTCGCAATAGCCATGGGGCTACTTTGGACTGAGCGCATGCCAGTTTAAGTCTGCGGGCTAACAGGCGACCTGGTTTATTCTGGAAAGCATAGAATTTAGCACGTAGTTTAGACATGATGCTGAAATATCGATTGTCCTCCAGGTCTCTAAGGGAGCAAAGAGTGGCATCTAAATGATCCGTGAGGGCTGGGGATGGTGACATTTTATTTTGAGTGTCGAGGTCTTATAGTTTAGTGAGAATCTCTAAGCGTGCTAAGATGTACCGTATTTTTCGCTCCATAAGACGCACTTTTCTCCCCCCAAAAAGTGGGGGGAAAAGTGTGTGTGTCTTATGGAGCGAATGGCCCATTATATGCCTCCGCTCACCTGTCGCCGCCGCGTTGGGCTCCCTCTGAGCGTGCGTCCGGCGGCAGGAAGCTTGGGCACTCGCCTGGGGGAGCCACGTGACCGCGATCTCGTGAGATCACGGTCACGTGGCTCCCCCAGGCGAGTGCCCAAGCTTCCTGCCGCCGGACGCACGCTCAGAGGGAGCCTAACGTGGCGGCGACAGGTGAGCGGAGGCATATCCATGAGCTGCTGGGGCACATCCATGAGCGAGCTGGGGCACATCCATGAGCGAGCTGGGGCACATCCATGAGCGAGCTGGGGCATATCCATGAGCTGCTGGGGCATATCCATGAGCGAGCTGGGGCATATCCATGAGCGAGCTGGGGCAAATCCATGAGCTGGGGCATTATCCATGAGCTGGGGGACAGTATCCATGTGCTGGGGCATATCCATAAGCTGGGGCATATCCATGAGCTGGGGGACAGTATCCATGTGCTGGGGAATATCCATAAGCTGGGGCATATCCATGAGCTGGGGGACAGTATCCATGTGCTGGGGCATATCCATAAGCTGGGGCATATCCATGAGCTGGGGGACAGTATCTATGAGCTGGGGGCATATCCATGTGCTGGGGCATATCCATAAGCTGGGGCATATCCATGAGCTGGGGGACAGTATCCATGAGTTGGGGGGCATATCCATGTGCTGGGGCATATCCATAAGCTGGAGCATATCCATGAGCTGGGGGACAGTATCCATGAGCTGGGGGACAGTATCCATGAGCTGGGGCATATCCATGTGCTGGGGCATATCCATAAGCTGGGGGGCATATCCATGAGCTGGGGGACAGTATCCATGTGCTGGGGCATATCCATGAGCTGGGGGACAGTATCCATGTGCTGGGGCATATCCATGAGCTGGGGGACAGTATCCGTGTGCTGGGGCATATCCATGAGCTGGGTGCAGTATCCATGAGCTGGGGCAATATATCCATTATTACACTATTTGATTTCAGAATATTTATTTTCCTGTTTTCCTCCTCTAAAAACTAGGTGCGTCTTATGGTCAGGTGCGTCTTATGGAGCGAAAAATACGGTATACGTTACGAAGTCTGGATGCCCCTTGAATGCATCCCCCGTGAATAACCGCTTTGTGTGCTTGCCAAAGTGTGAAGGGGCCTAGGTCCGGGGAAAGGTTGTCAGTGAAGTAATCCGTCTGTGTCTTCGTCAGTGATTGGGTTGCCGGTTCGTGTTTAACCCTTTCGCTACTGAGCCATTTCAACCCTGTGTGCTGAGCTCATTTTTACCGGTTTCGCTCATCATGTTTAAACGCGATTTGAAGTCACGTTTTTTATACAATCCAAAAACATTTTTTTGGCCAGACTCGGCAGATCCATAATATATCATTATTATATGTATACATCATGCCTTGCCTGACTATTATAACAAAAAATGCAAAAAAGTTAGAATTTTCAATCATCTACAGCATGTAAAGTGTTTTTTTCACATTTTGTCATTTGAGCCTTTTCAGTTATTTATTCTACAGGGTACGCTTGTTAAAAAAATTAGAACTGGGAACCTGTTACTTTTATTTTTCTGCGAAATTATGTGATTTTAGCTAAAATCCTACCAAGAACAAATCGTTACTGCAGCATCATTGTTCACATTATAATAATGCTGCATTAATTAAAAAAACAACAGTTTCTTCTTTTTTTATTTATTATTTTTTTATTATTATTTAAAATTTTATTTTTTTCCTCTACATATAACATGCTTTGATACCAAACATTAACCCCTAGATGCCACGGACCGGGAGATACAGGGGTCAATGGACCCCCCTATCTCCACCATAGGTGGCAGCTAGGGGTTAACCCCCAAACTGATGTCACCGCATCCATGCGTGATGATGTCGGTAGGCGGGGGGAGATCGCAGAGTCTTAGCTGACATCCAAGTTGTCGGCCAGCTCTGGCGCCAATTGGCGCCGAATTGCGATCCAGCCCCTAAGTGGTTAAAGGCAAGCACCACTTGGAAGCGCAGACTGTCCACTTCCAAGCGGTGCCTGCCTTTTTTTCTGCCCCTTACCGATGGAAGGGAGAGAGGTCCAAAGGACCTCCCCTGCCCCTCCAGGCACTTTCCCTGCTCTGATGCGGGGGGTGTGCCTGAAATGGATGTCATTGCGCCCGGCGCGATGAAGCTATTCAGCCGGCCAGAGTCCCAGAGGCTGGGCTGACATCCAAGATGTCAGCCAGCACCGGAGGCTGCAGCGATCGGAAAAAATACCGTCCGATCGCGAGCTGCAATGATAGGACACTTTCGGCGCGTCCATAGCACTCAGAGCCCGCTTGGCTGCACGCGCTGAGCACGACCATAGCAGCCAAATGGTTAAGTAGATGTTCCTCGAAATGCCATGGCGGTCTCTTATAGTACTGATATTCATCTGTCAGAGTCAGGAGTACAGGGGAGTGGTCTGACCAGGCAACAGTGAGAATAGTACAGTCAGCAATACGGGTGTAACAGTTGTACCCCGCTTGGGCCATTGTGGTGGCTTGGAACATGGAGTGAAGCCCTTTAGGCAGAGGAGCTACTGACTAGACACAGGACAGATAAATAATACAGACTTATTTACCAAAACCAAGGAGCATGACAAGACAAGAGAACTGCTACTAAGCTCCAAAAGGTTTTGAGACCAACAGACAACTTAGAGCACATAACAAGACATCAGATTGCGAGACTGAAACGTTAGAACTGACATTCGGCCGAACAGGCGATGAATTGTGCAGGCTGCAGGGCAGTCCACAAACAGACTTGGCGATACGGGAACTGAATTCCATGTCAGGGCTATGCAGGAACCAGACAGACACAAGGGACAGGAGGGCCAGAAGAACTAAAGGAATACTAAGCTGGGGTAGGCCCTTTAGTTGGCCTCTAACTAGGGAGAATACCCCACAAAGTATAACAGAGCAGTGGGAACAAGAAGAGCAAGGGTTAACACAATATACAAAAGTCCTGCACTAAAGAGGTCCTTGTAATGGCCTTGGAGAATATACTAAACTAAGACAAAGAAGGTACAGGAAACATGAAACATATATGAATGGTCAAGCAGGCAAAGGTTGGCAACAGATCAGAATGCAGAGTACCAGGAGCAGGCAGGAAAGGAACATCAGAAAAACAGCCGAGGTCAAAACCAGAATAATCAAGACTAGAATTCTTTGCAGCAACTCAGGAACAAACAGGACACAACCACCATCAAACTCCACAAACCGTCATTGAGGCTCTGTGCTGCTGGGATATATATAGTAGGGATGCACCGATACCGATACTAGTATCAGTATCGGGGCCGATATTGCCGTTTGCACGAGTACTTGTTACTCGTGAAAACGGCCCGATACATCCCGCCGATACCGGAAGCCGGCGCTGGGCCGGCTTGCTGGTATCCACTGGGCTGGGGAAGCTGGCCGCGTGCATGAAAAGCACGCGGCCAGCGTTCCCTTCCGGCGCGCCACATACTCACCCTTCCTGAAGGTCCGGTCACTTGGCAGTGATGCGTTCCCGCGGCCACTGGGCGCTCCTGTGACGCTGCCTCTCGGCTGGAGGCAGCGTCACAGATGCGCCCGGCGGCCACGTGATTGCATCACTGCCACAAGCGACCGGACCTTCAGGATGTGTGAGTATCGCGGCGCGCCGGAGGGTAACACTGGCCGCGTGCTTTTCATGCATGCGGCCAGCTTCCCCAGCGTTCGAGCTGCGGGCAAATCCATGAGAGCTGCGGGCAAATCCATGAAACCTGGGGGCAAGGCCATGAGACCTGGGGACAAATCCATGAGACCTGGGGGCAAATCCATGAGACCTGGGGGCAAAGCCATGAGACCTGGGGCATAATCCATGAGAGCTGGGGGCATATCCATCAGAGCTGGGGGCAAATTCATCAGAGCTGGGGCATATCCATGAGTGCTGGGGGCAAATCCATGAGTGCTAGGGCAAATCCATGTGAGCTGGGGGCAAATCTCATATAAATTTTTATATGAGGTCTGTTCTTATTGGAAAGCGTCACATGACATTAAATAAAAGTATTGGTACTCGGTATCGGTGAGTACTTTTAAAAAGTATCGGTACTCGTACTCGGCCTTAAAAAAGTGGTATCGGTGCATCCCTAATATATAGGGAGTGGGTCTGTGTGATTGGGCCATGTGACCCAGACCAGGAGATTACAACAGAACCCCAGATCTGCCCCAGACAGCACAGCCAGACACACCACAGGGGAAAACAGACATGGAGGCCCTTCACCACCAGGGGGCGTGGCCAAAACCAGACAAAATGTAACAATGGGGGAGAAGAGCATTGGGGACTAGAATGTAATCGATCCTGGTGTAGTAGTTGTGGACCGCAGATCTAAAAGTGAAATCTTGTTCAGTGGGGTGTGGTAGGCACCAAGCATTGAACAAATTGTGGCAGAACCCCCTAGAGAACATCTGAAACCTTGCCAAGAAACTGGGCCAAAAATTGCGTCTGCAAGGAATTGGGGCATAACTCAACACTAAGGTTAGAGTTTAGAGTTAATCATACAAACTAAAATCACATATCTCCCTCTCGGGTCTTTAATGATGCGATGCGTCTCGAAGGCCACCCCATTGTGAACCAAGATGGAAACCCTTCTCAATTTGGCTCAATAGTGCCCCGAATCCCTCCTGATTATACAACGCTGGTCCCTTCAGACAGTCACTATCTATCCCTCCGATCCTTGAGCAGTCAGTAATCTGTCTCTCTTTAGGGACACACACAGAAATATACATAAACCACTAGCAGAGACGTACAGATCGGACAGGGTTAATTGGAGAGGCCCGAGCAGTATACAGACAAGGAGAGACAGAATTAGTTGGATTGTGCACTGGAAGTACTTCAGTTTCTATATGGACACTTGGGCAGAAACACATATTTCTTTTGTCTGTTAACTGTTGTTCAGTAGATCTATTTGAAGCTTGCAAGGATTCTGTTTTGTAATTTTTTGTTCTTCAAACAGAACCCTAATCCCAAATTCAAAGTACATGAAACCACCGTGGAGTTAGTGAATGGTGATATCACCGAACAAGCTGTGGACTGCATTTTGAATCTCACCAACTCTACCCTGAACCAGACTGTTGGTAAGTATTATGACATTATCATGTGATCTAAGAATATATTGTATCAGGGCATCATGTAGAGAGCAAGGAAAGGTCCTGTCCGGGGTTTATGTATCACCCAGATTCCTCTGTTACACCTTCCGGAACCTCTAGTAAGCCCCTGGTTTTGCACTTTGCCTCAGTGGCAATTTAGTGCAGGTGAGGCAAACAGACATCGCTCTGGAGCCTGGGAAGCAGACGGTCTCTATCTGCTGGAGCACAAGGTTGGTCATGGTGGTTTGCTGTAGCCTGACAAACAATAGGTTTGCACAGGTTGTTAGTCAGGACTATCCTATGTTTAGTTAGTGCCGGGACACGGCTAGGAATTTTCTTTGTTTTTTTAAGTGTTTACGTTTGAGCACTGTCCAGCACTGTATATAAACTGTGTGTTGCAGCAATAAATGTACCCCCGTTTGAAGGAAAGTCACTGGTCTGGTCTCTGAACTTTTCAAGAGTGCTCACCCCAGAGAGCAATTGCACCCGCTACCTATTTCCCAGCTCACATATGGTGGAGAACTTTGGGCAAGTGATAGCAAGAACCTGCTATTTAAAGGGCCAGTACCTGAAGTGACAGAAAATGGATGAAGTTATAATACAGTTGGTGTTGGCTAATGCAGCACAGCAACAGGCTAATGCTACACAGCGGGACATGTTAAATGCTCTGCAGAAGCAGATTCAGGTGCTGCACACGTAGACGCAGCAGCAGATCAGTGCTGTACAGGAACAGACACAAATGTTTTTTGAAAACCTTGCAGTTGCTGCTGAAGACCAACGTAAGTCTCTGACAGAGGTGATACAGATGCTGGCACAGAAGTCTCCCCTGCAAACTGCAGATTCTTCGGACAACTCCTCATCCATCCAAGTTAGTCGCTTCCTTTCCAAGATGACAACGGAGAATGATCCAGAGGCCTTCCTGTTAACATCTGAAACAACCGCTAAGAGTGAAGCATGGCCTAAGACACGGTGGTCAGGACTGGTGGCACCCTTGCTAACTGGCGAATCACAGAAAGCATATTATGATTTGGAGTCTGTGGATGCCATGGATTATGACAAGGTCAAGCTGGAGATACTAGCATGGCGAGGTGTTACTTTGGCAGTGCGAGCACAGCGTGTTAACAACTGGTCCTACCAAGCTGGGAAGTTGCCGCGGTCACAGATGTTTGACCTCATCCACCTCGTCCGAAAATGGCTGCAACCGGAGTCCCTATCTGGGCCACAGATCATTGAGCGGGTAGTCATGGATCGCTTCCTAAGACACTTCCCGATCATCTTGCAAAAGTGGGTAACCCAAGGGGATCCTAAGTCGGTCGATCAGCTTGTGGAGATTGTTGAAAGGTACTTTGCAGCTGAGGACTTGAACTCCTCCCCAGCGAGCCCATGGACTTTCCACCCAAAACCACGGCCTCCCTTTGCAATCAGTAAGACTGTTCCAGGAAAAGTGGGTGGTGAGCGTGGCAAGGAAGCAGGGGAAAAAACTGCTGATTTAAACGGGGGAGGTTGGCATTCCAAAGCAGGAAAACCAGTGCCCGTCCGCAGACCTAACCTGAGGAATGTTAGATGTTTTCGTTGCCAGGAACTTGGACATGTAGCTGCGAACTGTCCATTAACTGATGAGCCTATGCAGTGTGACTTGTCTGTCAAGGAAAGACGGCAGTCTTTGTTTTCCACGGTTTCATGCACCGCGGTGCCAGTGAAGGGAAAACACATGTGTGCCATAACTGTGAATGATAAGCATGTTACTGCTTTGCTGGACTTTGGAAGTTTTAGTAACTCTTATTAAGGCTGAATTGATAGGCTCTGTGAACTTCCGGGCTAAAACGGTTGCTGTAGTGTATGTGCATGGTGATACTCGGGAGTATACAATAGAATCTGTGAAGTTTGGAAGTTTGTAATCTGAGGCACTTGGTTGGGGTTGTGCCTCACTTGGTGCATGATGTAATTATAGGGAGAGACTCAGTGGCAATTTAGTGCAGGTGAGGCAAACAGACATTGCTCTGGAGCCTGGTAAGCAGACAGTCTCTATCTGCTGGAGCACAAGGTTGGTCATGGTAGTTTGCTGAAGCCTGACAAACAATAGGTTTGCACAGATTGTTAGTCAGGACTATCCTATGTTTAGTTAGTGCCAGGAAAGACCGGGTAGGGATTTTCTTTGTTTTTTTAAGTGTTTACATTTGAGCACTGTCCAGCACTGTATATAACCTGTGTGTTGCAGCAATAAATGCACCACCGTTTGAAGGAAAGTGACTGGTTTGGTCTCTGAACTTTTCAAGAGTGCTCACCCCAGAGAGCAATTGCACCCGCTACCTGTTTCCAGCTCACACTCATATATATATATATATATATATATATATATATTTCAATTGTAGTGGAGGGAAAAAAAGTGAGATTAAAAGCCTCCAAACAGCAAGTAATCAAGTTTATAGCTGCAGAAAACATTTACACATCCTAGTTGACGAGGGTAAATGAGCCTGAAACAGCTGTACAGGAGTGATTGTGTCTGGTTGCATAACCTGGCCTTTTCTAAAAAAAAGCCATTTAATATGGCATGGCATTGGATAAGGCAGGTTCTGTGTTATTACAGAGCCTAGATGCAAAAAAAGTGAGATGCTGTTGACTTCATTTGCATATCCTACGCAGAGTTCTTTGCTGCATATGGGGAATGTGGCACAAGAGCTCTGTAATCGGTTCTCTGAACTGCTGGGATGTGTAAATGTACTCTGCAACTATATATATATATTTGCACCTATTGTACTTTTGAATGGAGGTGACTAGCAGACTTTGCCCTTTCCAGCAGTGCAATTTGCTTTGCTCTAGCTTTTATGGTTGGGGAGATAGAGGGCTCCAAAGGAGCCCCACCTCCCCTTCCTGTTTCTTACTACAGGCACCGGTGGGTGCCCGGCGATGACGTCATCGCGCTTGCTAGGCTCCATGAAGAGGCGGGGCAAGCTTCCAGTTTGCCATTCCGCCGTGGGAGCCCAGCGGGGAAGGTAAGTATAGGACGGGAGGAAGGTTAGAGGACCCAGAAGTACTATGTACGTCCGTGGGTCTAAGGGAGACCCGTGGCCATGACGTACTTGGTACGTCCATGGTCCCTAAGGAGTTAATGATGCGATGCGTCTCGAAGGCCACCCCATTGTGAACCAAGATGGAAACCCCACTTGATTTTGGCTTGATAATGCCCCAAATCCCTCCGGATTATACAACGCTGGTCCCTTTAGACAGTCCCTATCTATCCCTCCGATCCTTGAGTGGTTGGTAATCTGTCTCTCTTTAGGGACACAAATATACATAAACCACTAGCAGAGACGTACAGATCAGACAGGGTTAATTGGAGAGGCCGGAGCAGTATACAGACAAGGAGAGACAGAACACAAACTGGGATACATATAAATATATCCAAATCACCATATGAGTAAGAATAGTCAGGGATCGCCAAAACTGGTACACAAAGGGTGTTTCTCATACAAGCCAAAATCACAACAGAAGTCAGAATAGTCAAGGATCGCCAAAACTGGTACACAAAGGGTGTTTCTCATACAAGCCAAAATCACAACAGAAGTCAGGAATCAGTATATCGCCAATAGAATCAGTGAATCGCAGGAGTCGAATCACTCAGCACTGCAGGAAGCAACTCCACGACAGGGCAATGATCAGTATCGCGCCGTTTGCTCTTAAACTCAGCGGTCCCGCGTAATCATTCTGCGCCCTGCCTCCTGATTGCCCACACAACCTCCTGAAACCAGCGCATCTCCTGGCATCCTGGTCGATGGCACCGCCAGGAGCCCCAGATGTGACAGATAGGTTGAGTGGTATTGTCTGGCGTATTGGGGTTTAAAAAGCTTGGGATGGTCAAGCCTGCGGAAGTGGGTCTCCTGCAGACACACCACATCAGCATCATGATTAAGGAGGTCCCTGTATAAAGAGTGTCGTCTGACCAGCAAGTTAAGGCCTTTCTCATTATAAGTAACTATTTTCATTCAGAAAATATAAAATAAAAAGAAATGCGGTTAGCATGTACTCAAGTGACGTTGGGTTCCAAACTTATGCCCGTGTCCGCAAGTGTTAGAGTTGAGGAGTTAGAGTTATACATTACATAATGTCTTCGGGAATAGTTTGCACAGGGGAACGCCTTATCCACCTCAGTAGGAGGGTTAGGCAGGGCCGGCCAAAGCTGGTCAGATCTCTCAACGGCGGTGCCAATCCGCTTTGGTGCATTTGGATGAGCCTTGCTTTTTAGCGGTCTCCTCCAGGACCATCAAGCCCCAGGCCTCCAGAGCTTCACGGCCTTCTGTCGGGGATGTAAACACTGTCGTAGTATCACCCCGTATGACAATTAGATTAGTGGGGAATCCCCAGTGAAACGCAACGCCAGCCCCCCGGAGAGCTGCGGTGATAGGACGATACAGGCGGCATTGCTGGAGCGTCGCCTTTGAGAGATCTGGGAAGACAGCCAGGTGTGCGTATTCTGTGCACACTGGTACACAAAGGGTGTTTCTCATACAAGCCAAAATCACAACAGAAGTCAGGAATCAGTATATCGCCAATAGAATCAGTGAGCTCATTTTGTGCTCATCATGTTTAATCCCTTCACTGCGGAATAGACATGTGCATGGAGATATTTTTCGTTTCGGATCATTTCGGATTTCTTCCTTCTGTTTTTTTTTTTCGTTTCGGATCATTTTGGATCACTTTGGACCAGTTTCCTTTCGTATTGGGCCATTTTGGATCAGCCCGCAAATCGTTATTTTGGATCGATTCGAAATTTCGGACGGCCGATTTTCGTATCGGAAATGCTTCCGAAATAACGAAAATGGGAATCTCGGATGAAAACAAATTTCTGACAAAACGGAATGCACATGTCTAATTTTAATTACTTGGATTGGGGTAAAGAAAAAAAAATACCTTGTTTGAAAAATAATTAGGAATCATCTGAAAATTTCACCCAAAAAATCCCCAAAAAATTTATAATTTTTTTTTATAAAAATGAATAAATCGAGGTTTTGCTCCAAGTGAAAAAATGAAATGGTGGAATAAATATTTAATAAACATGGGAATATTTTTTACACTGAAACCTATGGGATTATTTTGGTACCGGCTGTTGTTTTCATTGTAGTATACCGTTGTATTTTTTTTGAGGCATTGTAAACCATAAACTGGTCTGTGTAACAAGAAAGCAAAGTATGTTCATCTTGTTCAAATCCACGTGTGAACTTCACTTCTCTTTTCTTGTAGGATTCCAACGTTGCATTAATTACACTGCAGAGAGGTGCTTCCCCGCAGTGTATGGATTCATATGCTGCATTAAAACTTTGTTTTGGATCACGTCATTCCGGTTTGTTTTGTATCAGATCATTTAGTTGCGTTTTTTTTTTTTCCATTTCGAATAATTTCGGACAGATTTATTTTTGTATCGGATCATTTTGGATTGGACCGCGATTCGTTATTTCAGATCAATTCGAAATTTCGGCAGGCTGATTTTCATATCGGAAATGCTTCTGAAATAACGAAAATGGAAATCTCGGAAGAAAATGAATTTTGGATGAAACAAAATGCCCATCCCTACTGTGGAAGACGTGTGGGGAACGTCGTGGGATTCTCCCCACCCGTGTTCCGCTAAACAGACTCTGCTCGCTATACTCACCTTTGCTTTACTGTACCACTGTGTAGTAGTTAATTATTATGTTCCTACCTGGGCAAACAGTCCATGCCATTGATGCCCAGACAGGTGGAGGCACTGCCAACATTACGTATCCTTATTTTCAAGATGCGGAAACTCCGGACCAACAGGTAAAGCAGGAAGATGTAACCAAGCAGGAGGGTGCCCCAGTGGCAAAAGAGCGTTACAGATGAGGCACTGCTGAGATGAAAAAGGATACATTTGTCCAATTTACGTTAGAGCCACGACCAACGGCGTCATTTGTAACGGAGTCAGCTATTCGTCAGGGGATACCCATATACCAGGCCCTGATGGTATGCAACATACCACCCCATAGACAGGCCACGCAATGCATTCGCGTGTTAGAGAATCTTCAACAAGGGACTTTGGTGATCATCAAGGATGTGTTGAGAGACCAAGCAGGACAAAAATATGTCCTGGTTTATGCCCTGACGGATCTCAGAGACTGCACACAGCCAATAGGCCTTTATTTAAGTGATGAAATATCAGAGTTTTGTCCGATTTTATATATGCCGGTGTTAAAGAGGAAGCAGAGACCATACCAAAGAGACGGCACTGGACATTACCTATTCCACCCCAAGAGGAGAGGAAGCTCAGTCTCACAACTATTGATTTTGTGGATGAAATACTGGCCACGTCTCCTAGACCAAGCAATCTGACAAACCCAACTGATTCTAGTAATGGCAATATACTATACCTACTCAGGAAACTCTCAGAGGTCATTGTGACAGCTAATCATACTCCTAGCTATCGCAAATTGAGGGTATTCTCAGGGATTCAACCCGTTCCATCGGGAGAAGAGAGTTTTGAAATATGGAAGCAGAATTCAGCACAGTTGCTGGGCGAATGGACCTGTACTGACGCTATGAAATGACAGAGAATAATGGAGTGTCTGCGGCCCCCAGCTACGGACATTGTCATTGTGAATGCACATAAAATCTTACAAGGAGAGGTTGATGCTCAGGAGTACCTGCTGGTATTACAAAGAGTATATGGAGATGTGGAAGATGCCGAAAATCTTCTTAATAAGTTCTATAATACCCGTCAAAAGAAACCTGAGAGGTTGTCGGACTCTGTTACCAGATTACAAGTGTTTTTGGGAAAATTGATGGATAAGAACGTAGTGTTACCTGCTCATGCTTATGTGAAACTGACAAAACAAGTATTGCGGGGTGCCTTGTCCGATGACCCAGTAATTGTTACTTTTTGAGCAGGGCTGACTAAAGAAGCTTTAGATTATATTGCACTTGTAACCCAAGTGAAGGAGATCGAGAGTCAGATATTTTCTCCTGCCACCTCCAAAGAAAGCATGATAAAACCTCCGGATAAAGATAACACTGAAATGACTAGCCTCAGGAAAAGACTAGCAGAATTAGAATATCGGTCACATCCTCCACGGCTCGAGCAGGATCTGAGAAGGGCAGAGCCTAACTGACCAGAAATCAACAAAGGGAGAGGAAATGTTTTACTTGCGGCCAGCCAGGACATTTTGCAAGGGAGTGCCCTACACCCCCCCCCCCCACGAGAAGAGGACGGGGATGTGCTAGTGGTAGGATCCCTGGAAGGCAGTACAGCCTTCTCCAAGAAAAATAAGAAAAAAAGGAGAAACCAAACTAAAAAAAAGAGCTCCTCATTTGCAGGTCAATTCCAAAGTGGGGCCCAGGTCTATCATCCATGTACTAATCAATGGCATTTATGCGTCAGCATTGTTAGATACCGGGTCACAGGTGACTATAATCTATAGGTCATTCTATGATCAGCATTTAAAGCATCTGCCCTTACTGCCCACGGAGGAGATGCAGCTGTGGGGCATGGGAGACCAAGTCTTTTGCGGCGGTTCAATGTGATCTGATACGTCAAAACGTATTGGCTTCATTTTTTGAGAAGATTGTCGGCTTTGTTTCTGGCGGATTTTTGGGTCCATTCCCTGCACTCCAGGGACCCTGCGATGAACACTTTACTTTTTTTTTTTTACCCCATTTGTCGGCTTGTTAGCTTTTTCCGGCGGCTGGTCGGTGCGGTGTTTGGCGCATCATCGGCTTTTTTCGGGCGCGTTCGGGTTTGTTTCTGAGGTTTTGCAGCGGATGATCGGATTTTTTTCATATGCGTGCTGTGTTTTTTTTGTGGTTTTGCAGCGGTTTTTCCATTCGATGGGGCGTTTTGTGGTGGATTTTCGGATGCGGGCGGTGGTTTTGCAGCGGATTTTCCCTGGGAACGAAAGAGCACCAAAATTCCGGTTCTCTGTGAATAACCCTGGTAGTGTTTACCTTATAGTATTGCTAGAGGATCTGGAAGGAAATAAATCCTGATTGGTTTTCATACACCAGTTTTTTTAATAATTTTTTTAAAACTATTAGCCAAAATTTCAGAAAATATTTTAGTGTCAACATTTATGTGAGAAATTGGTCTGTAATTACCAACAGGGTAATTCAAAGAGATTCGAAAAGTCACCGCACGTTCGGTGACTTTTCGATCTCTTCAATTCGGTTCCTTTTGCCGGTCCCATTTCGGTGACCCTGCGGTGTATTCAGCAAGCACCACAGGGTCCCCAAATTGCAGGGAAAAGCCACCGCAAACCTGACGAAAACTAACCGCAAAACCCGCAAAAACATCTGGATTAACCCGTCGAAGTCGCCGGAAAAACCCGAGCAGGAGCCGATCACACGCAGCGAAGCCTCCGGAAAAAGCCGAGACCGCAGAAGAGGCAGTGAATAAATTAGGAAAACCGTTTGCATTAATGATTGAAAAGTGAAACGCTGTTTGCAAAGAAACTACTGAGCGAAAATGTCTGAAATTTACATATGAGGTCCAGGGAATGATAATAAAAAGGCTGTTACAGAAAAAATAAGTAAAGTTAAAAAAAAAAATTCCAGAAAAATGCTTAAAATATCCTAAAAAATCTATAAACAAAGAGACTCTTTACTGCAGAATTTTATAATGAACGGTTTATTAGATATTGAATTAAAACGGGAATATTTTTAACATTGAAGCCTATGGGATTCGCCTGAATAAACCTGTCGAATTAAACCACCGAATGGCAGGGCATTTCGGGAACCTTTCACTGCTGGTTTGTGTTCTCTGAATAGTCGAAGCATTGCTTTTTTATGGGGATTCACTGCCCTCGAACAGGCACCGAACAGCCACCGTATGTGCAGGCAATTTGCCAGGATTTGGCGAATTGCCTGCTCTCTGAATAGCCGAATGGCCAAGAAAGGTAACCGAACGCTGATTTTCAGCATTCGGTTACCTTTCTCCAGCCATTCGGATCTCTTTGAATAACCCTGACTGTCTTAAATTATCTTTGTCCATTTTCAATATGGGAGAAAAATTTCCTGCTAGCATTTCCTTGGAATGTTTTGCTATGTTTAATTTCCTCATATAATTCTAATAAGTAAGTCGTTACATATTTACAGGGTTATTCAAAGAGAATCGAAAAGTCACCGTACGTTCGGTGACTTTTCATGCCCTGCACTTCGGGGCGATTCGGCGATCCTATTTCGCAGACCCTGCGGTGTATTCGAAAGCACTGCAGGGCCCCCGTAGTGCAGGGAAAACCCACTGCAAACCCGCAGAACACTCGCCGCAAACCCGCCGAACACTCACCGAAACCCACAGAAAACAGCTGGATTAACTCCGCCAAACACGCCAGAAAAACCTGACTAGCCGTCAATCACAGTGCAGAGCATCCCCTGGAAAAACCTGACACGCAGACGAACGAGGTAAAAAAAACAAAACATTACGATTGAAAGTTTGAAACGTGAAACGCTGTTTGCAAAAAAACTACGGAACGAAAATGTCTGGAATTTACACATAAGATCCAATGAATGATAATAAAAAGGGCTGTTACAGAAAAAAAAAAAATCATTAAAAAAAAACAACCGACAAAAAATGTTGACAAAAAAATCCCAAAAAATGCAGAGAGTGACTCTGTACAGCAGAATAAAATAGTAAACAGTTTATTAGATATTGTAATAAAACGGGAATATTTTTAACATTGAAGCCTATGGGATTCGCCTGAATAAATGTCAAATGAAACCACCAAACAGCAGGGCATTTCGGCAACCTTTCTCAGCTGTTTTGTGTTCTCTGAATAGACAAAGCATTGCTTCTTTATGGGGGATTTCACAGCTCTCGAACAGGCACCGTATGTGCAGGCAATTCGCCAACATTTGCCTGCTCTCTGAATAGCCGAATGGCCAGGAAATGTAGCTGTACGCTGAATTTCAGTGTTCGGTTACATTTCGGGGCCAGATCGGCTCTCTTTGAATAACCCTGTTAGTTTATGGAAGAGATTGGAAAATCCATCAGGTCCAGGGGCTTTATTTTTTTTTAGAATTTGTGTTGTGAGTTTTATTTCATCTGAAGAGAATGGTGCATTTAAAGCGGTTTTATCAGTTTCCTCAAGTTTTGGTAAATTAATCTTACTAATGTAATCAGATATTTTCTGTGTCTCAACTTCTTTAGAGACTATTTGATCATTATTGATATTATACAATCTATAATAAAAATTGGAGAAGGCTTTACCAATTTTGCTTGCTTCTAAAATCTAAGCTTCAGAGTTCAAGAGCCCCTGAGCTGCAGAGAAGGAACAGCGTGAGGAGGGACAAAATGTGAGTGAAATCCCCTAAAAAAAAATTATAACTGGGGAGAGGATGTAAGCAGCCTCTGCCAATTATTTAAGGGCAAAAAATAAAGAACTCTATTTTTTAATAAAGTATCCTTTTAACATAACATCAACATTGGAATAGGGCCCCCTGTTTTACCAGCAAGGTCCTGAGTAGGGATGTGCAATTCGTTTCGTACAGATTTGTTTTTCCTACGAGATTTACCATTTTCGTGCTTCCGAGGGCATCCCGAAACCGAAATGTTGACCACACGAAATTTTTGGATCGATTTAGAAATTTCGAATTGATATAAAAAAAATGCTTAAAAGATCCTAAAAAAAATCTAAAAATAATGAGACATTTTACTGCAGAATATTATATGCAATGGTTGATTAGATATTGAATTAAAACGGGAATATTTTTAACATTGAAGCCTATGGGATAAAACATTTCCCACACCATCAAATTTGATATCAACTAACGAATTTGAAATTAAATTTCGAATTGATATCCACTATCAAATTGATCTTAATTTACAATACAAGTAATAGTCAGCAAAGGACTTTATGAAATAAATTAATTAATTTAATTTCACTGTTTAATTTGACTCCAGTACAAAATCCGTGACACAGCTTAAAATTTAATAGGGATGTGCATTTCGATTTGGACCCATTTGTTTTTTTCATGAATCGGGCCAATTCGGTGCTTCGGATTCGTCCGATGTTCCAAATCGGATCTGCACTCGAAATACACAGCATCTGAATTTTTTTCTGATCCGAAGCGAAATAATTTCGTTATTTCGTATGAAATATTCTTGGGATGTCTGGTGTGAATCGCTGTCTAAGGCTAGGGTCAGACTAACGCATTTTTCACGTTGTCCGTGAAAATGTGCGTTCGAAGAATGGACGTATTTTTTCACGGAATACGCAATAGCGGTCATATGATGCGCAGTTTCATCCATGATTTTGTACGGATCATCAATAAAACACTTCTTGTGTCTGGACGTTATGTTAGCCGGACATTAGCAGCGTCTGACGTCTCCCAATCACGCACACACGCCTCTAGCGGACGCAGCGCACTCTGTACGTCAGTACTAGTGGTTTAACGTTCTCGAAAAAATGCGTTCATTTTCCACTTGCGTTGCGCAGCCGGACTTTTGTGCGACCGTACTTCGTATATTGGCCGTCATTGCCCGGCATCTGCTGCTAGTGCGGCCGTGATTAAGTGCGCCAGAACGCGCGTTCGCACTGCCTCAGTCTGACCCTAGCCTTAAGGTCATGCCACAGCATTTCAATCGGGTTGAGGTCAGGACTCTGACTGGGCCACTTCAGAAGGCGTATTTAGTTTTGTTGAAGCCATTCTTTTGTTGAATTACTTGTATGCTTTGGGTCATTGTCCTGTTGCATCACCCATCCTCTGCGGAGCTTCAGTTGACGGACAGATGGTCTTACGTTTTCCTGCAAAATGTCTTGATAAACTCTGGAATTCATTTTTCCATCAATGACAACAATCCGTCCAGGCCCTGAGGCAGTAAAGCAGCCCCAAACCATGATGCTCCCTCCGCCATGCTTTACAGTGGGGATGAGGTTTTGATGTTGGTGTGCTGTGCCTTTTTTTCTCCACACATAGTGTTGTGTGTTTTTTCCAAACAACTCAATTTTGGTTTCAAATCGGATCGGCACTCGAAATACACAGCATCTGAATTTTTTTCTGATCCGAAGCGAAATAATTTCGTTATTTCGTATGAACGTGAAATATGTAAAATCGCAAGTCATTTTCGTTCCATTCATGATTTCAGTTCCATTTCGGACATCGTATTTTTCGGTTCCATTGCTGATTCCGTAATTTCGTATCGTTTCGATCAAATTCGATAGTTACTTGATACCCATTTGATAGTTCATTTCAAATTCGATAGTTGCAGCATATGAATCCTCACACTGCCGGGCAGCACCTCTACAGTATAATAATGCAGCATATGAATCCTCACACTGCCGGGCAGCACATCTACAGTATAATAATGCAGCATATGAATCCTCACACTGCCGGGCAGCACCTCTACAGTATAATAATGCAGCATATGATTCCGCACACTGCCGGGCAGCACCTCTACAGTATAATAATGCAGCATATGAATCCTCACACTGCCGGGCAGCACCTCTACAGTATAATAATGCAGCATATGAATCCTCACACTGCCAGGCAGCAGCTCTACAGTAGTGATGGGCCGAACATCCCCGTGTTTGGCTCGCATTCAAACTCGAACTTTTGAAAAAGTTTGAATTCGAACGCGAACACGATTCGAACTCAATGCAAGTCTATGGGGCTCAAAAGTTCAAATTTTAAAGTGCCCTCCAAGAGGGCATATATGCAAGATATTGGGCATAAAAGGTGTATGGGTGTCCGGGTCCTGCCCTGGGGGACAGGAAACAATGAAAATAAAGTAAGAAAAACGTTTTTTTTTAAAAAATAAAGAAATGTGCACCAATTTGGATATCAACTAACTTTCGAATTTGAAATGAACTATCAAATGGATATCCATTTGATAGTTCATTTCAAATGTTAAAAAAGGTGTGGGAAATGTTTTACCCCATAGGTTTCAATTTTAAGAATGGTGTGGGAAATGTTGTATCCCATAGGCTTCAAAGTTAAAAAAAGGTGTAGGAAATGTTTTACCCCATAGGCTTCAATGTTAAAAATATTCCCGTTTTAATTAAATATCTAATAAACCGTTGCTTATAATATTCTGCAGTAAAGAATCTCTTTATTTTTAGATTTTTTTAGGATCTTTAGAGCATTTAAAAAAAAAAAAAATTTTTTTTATATCAATTCGAAATTTGACCCGAAATTTCGAATCGATCCGAAATTTCAAATCGAATCACCGAATGAAAACGAAAACGGTCCGAAACGAAAAGAAACACCTGGGAAAAAAAATGAAACTAAACGAAATGAAATTTTTAGCGGTGTACATCTCTAGTCCTGAGCTCCACAGGGCATAACCGATCTAATAAATATATCAGTTTATTTCACTTTTACCTTTTGTTGCCTGGCTTGGAAAACTTTCAGATAGTCAATGCAGACCTGCTTATCATATGCAATGATCAAAATTTTTGTAAATACAGCATCGTTCATCTTTGCCAAACACTGATCAATGCCAGCCAGAATGGCTTCGATGGAGTCAGCAGGATTGATCCGAGCTATGCCTGAGTAACAAAAAGGAAATAAAGCACAAAATAGACTAATATATATATATATATATATATATATATCTCCTGTGATCAAAGTACAATTTGTGTATGTACAGTTGCAAGAAAAAGTATGTGAACCCTTTGGAATTACATGGAGTTTTGCATGAATTGGTCATAAAATGTGCTTTGATCTTCATCTAAGTCACAACAATTTGAAAAACACAGTCTGCTTAAAATAATACAACACAAACATTATATGTTTTCATGTTTTTATTGAACAGAACATGTAAACATTCACAGTGCAGGGTGGAAAAAGTATGTGAACCTTTGGACTTAATAACTGGTTGACCCTCCTTTGGCAGCAATAACCTCAACCAAACGTTTCCTGTAGTTGCAGATCAGACCTGCACAACGATCTGGAGTAATTTTGGACCACTCCTCTTCACAAAACTGTTTCAGTGTAGCAATATTCTTGGGATGTCTGGTGTGAATCGCTCTCTTAAGGTCATGCCACAGCATTTCAATCGGGTTGAGGTCAGGACTCTGACTGGGCCACTCCAGAAGGTGTATTTTGTTTTTGTTGAAGCCATTCTTTTGTTGAATTACTTGTATGCTTTGGGTCATTGTCCTGTTGCATCACCCATCCTCTGCGGAGCTTCAGTTGGCGGACAGATGGTCTTACGTTTTCCTGCAAAATGTCTTGATAAACTCTGGAATTCATTTTTCCATCAATGACAACAATCCGTCCAGGCCCTGAGGCAGTAAAGCAGCCCCAAACAATGATGCTCCGCCATGTTTTACAGTGGGGATGAGGTTTTGATGTTGGCGTGCTGTGTCTTTTTTTCTCCACACATAGTTTTGTGTGTTTTTTCCAAACAACTCAATTTTGGTTTCAAATCGGATCGGCACTTGAAATACACAGCATCTGAATTTTTTTCTGATCCGAAGCGAAATAATTTCGTTATTTCGTATGAACGTGAAATATGTAAAATCGCAAGTCATTTTCGTTCCATTCATGATTTCAGTTCCATTTCGGACATCGTATTTTTCGGTTCCATTGCTGATTCCGTAATTTCGTATCGTTTCGATCAAATTCGATAGTTACTTGATACCCATTTGATAGTTCATTTCAAATTCGATAGTTGCAGCATATGAATCCTCACACTGCCGGGCAGCACATCTACAGTATAATAATGCAGCATATGAATCCTCGCACTGTTAATGTTTACATGTTATGTTCAATAAACACATGAAAACATATAATGTTTGTGTTGTATTATTTTAAGCAGACTGTGTTTTTCAAATTGTTGTGACTTAGATGAAGATCAGAGCACATTTTATGACCAATTCATGCAAAACTCCACGTAATCCCAAAGGGTTCACATACTTTTTCTTGCAACTGTATCTCTCAGACTTCCAAACCTTGGATGCATGACTCTGATTTCTGGTCCTTTTTTTAGCAAAGGTTCATTGGTTAAAATTTTGCTTTTCACAAGCTTTTGACGGTAGTCACTTGAGAACTGGGGTGCATACACCTAGAGATGCATTCTGGGAGGTGCAAGCCTGATGTGTTATATTGTTTAACAGCCCTCTCTTGTGTTGAAGTCACCCTGTACTCTGTCTGCGTTATATGATTATTCCTTTATGTATTTATTGTAGAGTGTTGGGTGTTATATACTGTGCTGTTTTCCCGATGTGTCATTTTTAAATAATTCCTTTATATCTCCATGCTTCCATCCACACCTCCCAGGATCTGGCTTAAACCAGATATCTCTGTCCCTACATCAGCCTTTGTTACGCCAGGGCATGTGTGTGGGAGGGGGGGAGACTATTGGGAGTCTATTCAGTATGGAAGCGCCGGTGCTTGTTTCACCATTGTATTCTGTACATCCCACTGTCTATGTTTGTAATTGTAAACCCTTAATAATTCTAAGTTTTGATTTTACCCTTCAAGGAGCTCCGGCTATTGACTGGGTAGGTTTAGGCCAGAATCAGTACTCCTTCAGTATACTGACAGAGAGAGGAGCTTTTATACACGTGGTTGCCCATCCTGGGGACAGATCCCCACGTGACTCAGCTCATTACGTTTAGCTAATTAACGCTATTTCCTATATAACTTAATGGTTTGCCGCTTTATACCTGTTCCAATTGCTGGTAAAGCTATGGTTGTGAATGACCTGGCTTTACATTCCATCAAAATTTTATCCAGTGATGGAGCCATTCCAGAAATAATGGTGGGGCCAATCACATGCATAATGTGTTTGCTCTTTAGGTTTCCGCCACTTGTTACCGCAACCTCAGTATTTATTGTACCTGGAAAAACAGCAAACAGGTCAATGAATACAAATAACAAAAAAAAGTGTTTTAAATGTTATTAAAACCATTTTCAAAAGTATTTACCAATACGTTTGCATTCATCTGCAACCACCGGTCCGGCAGCAGAGAGTATAGCACCAGAGACACCTGTAAGAGTAAATACATTAATGTGAGATTGCATTGAAATATTATATTCTATGTTAACTTCAAATTCAAACACAAACAAATCTAAGATTAAGAGATTTCTGAAACATATTTTGATAACGTTTTTATATTTTTGAACGTCAGGGTATTCCACTGGTGTTCAGACACCCCTTTCATTCATTGGTGGGTAGGTGTGGACCACCTATGTATTTTGCATTGATTACTGGACAGATGCAGTGGATTGATGGCTATTTTGGACTTACCACTAGACCTATTGGGTTAGCATTATATGTTGCTATATTTTCTCCTGCAATCATGTCTTGATTAGGACACAATATGTTCATTTCGATCTGTTTGGAGTTCGCATCGAACATTGGCCGTTCGCGAACTTCGAACTTTTTGGGACGTTCGCCAAAAGTTCAATTTTTTTTTTTAAAAAAAAAAAGTATAAAAAATGCTTAAAAAATACTAAAAAATCTAGAAATAAAGAGACTCTTTACTGCAGAATATTATAAGCAACGGGTTATTAGATATTGATTTAAAATGGGAATATTTTTAACATTGAAGCCTATGGGATAAAACATTCTTGTTACTAAAACATCAGGTAGACACGGCCCTCTAATCAGGCACTGTAGAGGGCAGCCTGCAGGGGCCTCCCAAGGATCCCCTTGAGGAGCATTGAGGAGAATGCGGCCGCCGGATGACAGAGCTGCGACTGTGCGGGCTAGCCGCCCAGGTGCATGTGGCAGAGACAGGCAGCGCAGGGAGAGAGACACTGCACCTGTGGCCACGGCAGACCCCCCCTACAACCAGGATCCAGGGAGCCCCCACTGACCACCAGGCTAAGGTAAGGCGACACATTTCTAAAAAAATAAAATCGGAGGACATTTTTAAATGTCCCCGGACCATAAAATAAATCTTTTTTTTCTTTCTTCTACCTGGCTGAATGTATTTAATTATATATATTAGATACATTCAGCCAGGTAGAGGGGGTGGCATGTGGGCTGCGCAGGGTCTCAGGCAGTGGTTTGTTTTTTTTGTGTGCATATTTTTAGCAAATTTATAGGGGAAGGTAAGGGCAGGTATGATATATATATATATATTATATAGATAAGATATATATCTATATTCTTATAAATATATATATCCAGACTTGTGTTACACACACATTTTGGCAACTAATTGCCCCCCCCATTTGTCTGATCCTTCCAGAAGAAATGTTGGACCCGATAGAGCAGAGAGTAATATATATATTCTCTGCTCTGTCGGGTTCAACATTTCTTCTGGAGGGATCAGCCAAATGGGGGGCATTTAGTTGCGATTGTCCACATAACAGCCCCCCATGTGCGTATGTGTATATATGGTCTGAGGTCTGTGGGGGGGTGTATATATATTTATCTGCGTGTTGATATATAGGTATATATAGGTCTGTGTGTTGATATATATACGTATATGTCTGTGTGTGGTATCAATGCATCCCTACTCTATACACGGCGCTCCGTGTCCCTATAATATATATTAAATTATCAGTAATTTTTGATGTATTTTATTCAGTAGAAACATTTTTTGCCTATATAACATGTGCTTTGTGAAAATAAAACGGTTTTGTGTGTACATTTTAATTTAGTTAGTGGATTCCTGTCCAGTGCGGTGAGAAGCAAACGTAATGTAGTGTAGACACGCTGTGAGGCGGAGCGGAGTGAAGTCAAGCCTGCAAAATGTTTGCTTCTCTTCGCTTCGCTACGCTGTGCGTCGCTACACGCTCAGTGTGTCTCAGCCTTTATTCCCACATCACTAGCTTACCGAATCAGTTTGTATACTTGTTACTGACCCTGCTTGTTCTGAGGACCCGATCTGTTGCCGACTTTGCCTGCCATTTGACTATTCTCTGTGTATTCCCTGCCTGTTCTGTTTGCTTCCTGTTGCTACTGGTGTGTGCCGATTCTCACCATATACAGTAGTGCAGTACAAGTGCCTAAACATTTCTGACCCGGTTTTGTTATAGCTGCTGATGTAATTGAATAGATCGGGGATCTCTTCTGCATTACCAAAACCTCCACCACTGCACTCTTCCACAATACCTCAGAGGGGTTACGGTGTGAAGGCACTTGCTGCCACAAATATTTGGGTGCACTGCCACTGACACCTATACCAGATTCATATCATTTTAATATTTGACCGCAGGGTCCAACCCTACACTCTTCCACAATACCACAGAGGGGTTACGGTGTGATGGCACTGTTGCCGACACTAAAGGCCCAATTTTAAAGCACCTATTGTTACTTTCATCCAAAGCCTGCATAATTTCACCATAATTTAGCCCAATAATCACTAAACTTGTTCTGCGTGTCCTAAAATGTCTCCTCTTTTCATACAGACTGCCGCCCCCAAGCAGTTGTTTATGAATAGATTAAAGGAAAACGGTTTACCGTCATTTGAAACGTCATTTTTTTTGTTTTTAAATGTTTCTATACATCCTACAAATCCGCCACTTCGCGGGCAGGTTATGGGGACCTCCTAGGCACGATATTTGAAGGAATTTTTCATTTTTATTCTCAACCTTTATTTCATGGAAAACTCACTGTTCCTTTAAAAACTTTTTATTAAAACTTTTTGTTCTTGTTTCCTGTCCCCCAGGGCACTACCCGGACCCCCATACACCTTTAATGGCAAATATCTTTCATATATGCCCTCTTGGAGAGCACTCTAAAATTTGAACTTTCGAGTCCCATTGACTTGCATTGAGTTTGGTTCGTTTTGTATGCTTACACACATCCGTATATATATATTCCAGTATTATTTTATGCTGTTTTAGATTGGATATAATAAAACTGTCATTTTTTATTGCTCTAATTTTGGTGTGCAGTCTCTTTACGTTTATATATATGACTAGTTATTGTTCGCGTGGATTTTGGGATTTTTTTTCAATTGTCTTTAAAAGAAACATGAGATTTTTGTCCAAATTGTACAAAATATAATTTACAGGTTGATGCCTTAAGGTAATAAGTAATGTTTATTGCAGACCTTAGTCCGGGTGTATTGGCTACAAAACAAAGTTGTTTCATTTGTAGCGCTCACTCCCGGAGGAGCCACTGAAAATGAACCACAGGTCAGTCTCCCCGCACTAGGGAATAAATATACTCCAGCACCGTTGTGGATTTTATAAATTATATAGTTTACTAAAGTAAAAGGCATATAATGAGACACGGTGTTCGTAGATATATTTACAGTATTTCGTATCGCGGTAAACGCGCAGCGGAAAAGAAATACGAGGCTTCGTATTTCGGAAAAATGCGCGACCGAACAGAAAAATACAATGCTTCGTAATTTCGAGAAATGCGCAGCGGAAAGAGAATACAATATTTCGTAATTCGAGAAACGTGCAGCGGAAAACAAAATAAGATGCAAATCTTTGCCCCTTTTTCGGATACTAGGGAGGGAGTCCCGAACAGGTTAAGTCCCGAACTGTGAGTGTATGTGTGTTATGGTACCCGGGTACTATTCAACTGGCCAGTGAATCTCTTAAACGATATCTTCGACTAGTCAAGTTGGGGCCCTGTTGGTTTTCAGAAATAAACAGAAGCGTGCTTTCTTGACTTTATAAACCGGCCTTGGAGGCCTCTCACCCATCCGCTCGATCACCAAGGCTCCGCTGACCCAGGACGTCTCTCCGCTTGATGCCTTGCTGGGATACCGGCTACTGGATCTGTGGTCAGGCTTTCTTTGCTCCGGCCCGGACTTGTCCAGCTACCGCCTGCTCTCCCATCCAATGGACTTGTGGTACTCCTTACTCGGGGTCCTCTGCTTGCCTTGATAGCAGCTTGGGTAATGTCTGCGGATAACTAGGGCTCCGTCTTGTAAAGCTGGATAATCTGGATTGGAATCCTGGTAGGCCCCACCTGCGCTCCGGCCTAGCTAGTGTTCCGCTCAGCAGCACTGTTTCTTGTCTGCTCCACTCCCTGGCGCACTCTGCCGCGCTCTACACGAGGCTCAGGATGTCACTCGGCGTATCCCACCCACTTCCTGTGTCCGTTCCTAGAGCATGCCGGGAAATGTAGTCCCAATGTCCAGTGTCTCTTATCGCGCTTGTCTCCCTCCGGTGGCCAAAAATAGGTACTGCCACAGTAAGGTTTTAAACACAGCGCTACACATTCATATTCATCATGACATTTTTTTGTGTTGAAAATACAAACAGACAATGAGACAGACAAAAAAAGTTAATTTTTCTTTTTGGTAGCTGAAACCGAAAAAAAATTTTGTGTACTACTTCATAAATTACATTAGTGGTTCTTCTTTAAGGTGCTCAGATCAGCAGAGAGTTAGGTGAGCTCACTCTGGAACAGGCAACATAAAACTGCCCATGTGAGAAGAAATCTTCTCATAGGTCAATCCCCGCTACCTTCAAAGTCTGTCCCTGATACTTGTTGATGGTCATCGCGAAACAAACCTTTAGGGTGAACTGAAGTCTTTTGAATAGAAATGATATTCTGACGGTATAAGAGGTATTCGTGGTATGATCACCAATTCCCCCGGTTAGCACTGTAGTCTCAATCACATTTCTGTGGAGTGCTTTTACTTGCAATCTGGTGCCATTACAGAGCTTAGGTAGGTTGAGGTTCTGCAATAATATCACAGGTTCTCCCACGCTGGAGCACTGAGGGAGTGTGGGAGGCTTGGCTGTGAGAGGGAAGCAGACATGCTGGAGCAGTGAGGGAGTGTGCGAGGCCTGGCTGTGTGAGGGAAGCAGACATGCTGGAACAGAGAGGGAGTGTGCGAAGCCTGGCTATGAGAGGAACTCCATTCTGTGTGTAGTAACAGCATCCCTCTGATCTGCCGATCCAGTGTATCAACTGCATTTTGTGGGAAAATGGTAAAACATGTGTAGCGCTCACTCCCGGAGGAGCCACTGAATAAACCTCGGGTTAGTCTCACCGCACTAGGAAATAACTATACACCAGCACTGTTGTGGATTTTTATGTATTATATTCTTTACTGATCCCAATAAAGCAGCATATATTACGCATGTACGGTATTTAAATGACAAGAATTCGTAACGCGGGAAAAACACGCGGCAGCAAAAGAAATGGTTAACCCCCTCAGTCCTGGAGTGTAAGTCCCGTGAATAATAGCTCCAAAATGTGTATGTGTGTTGTCTCGGGTACCCGGGTACTGTATTCAACTGGCCAATGAATGAAACAAAACAATCTTCGACTAGTCACCGTTGGGGCCCTGTGAATTTAAACAATATTGCAGCATGTGTTTCTGTTTTGGAACTGCGGCCTGGAGGCCTCTCACCAATCCGATGAACGAAACTGTCCTGCACTTGATGCCTCGACTACAAGATCTTCTCCTCTGTGTACTGGGACTCCGTGCTACTGAATCTGCTCTCGGCTTGCCAAATCTCTGCAACTGGAACAATGATCCACCGCCTGCACTCCCAATCGATCAGCACGGTCTCCTAACTCGGGGTCCTGCCGGATCTAACTCTTTCTCCAGACCTCTCAGCGCCGCGCAGGTAGGTCTTAACACGGTCACTGTCCCAATCTACAGCACGAGTAAGACAGCGTCTGTACTCCGGCCTGGTTGCGATCCCTGACAGCTCCAACGTGCGTCGTCCTCCACCTTTCACTGCTCCACTTACTCTGCTTCTCTCTTGCACAAGGCTGCTGAACTCTTTCCTCTTCCTGTACCACCTCCTTCCTGTCCCCACGCAAAGGATAATGGTACATGTAGTTCTGTTTTGTCCAGCATAGTCTAACAATGTTTCTGTCTCCCTCTGGTGGCAGCAATAGTTCATCACACCAGTATACAGTGTTTTTAAAGCAGCGCTACACATGTTTTTTTTGTTTCAAGAAGATTGTTAATACCAATATTTTCACCTGTAACATCCTTGGTTTTTTAAATATAGGTATACTGATAAACGTATCCACCCCCCTTTAGTGTTTTTTTTTTTAAAAAAACAACCTTTTTCATCCCCTTTAGGGGTGGAATTTGCAAAAATCCTTCCTTGGTGGGTTCCTCCATCATAAAAACAATGTACCTTCAAAATTTCACGTTCCTAGGTTAAACGGTTTGAGCTGGGCGTTGATGAGTCAGTCAGGACGTTTATAATATATATATATATATATATATATGAAACAAAATAGCATGGTCTGCACTCACGGTTCACCCAGTTTCACACACCCGGTGCTTGGAGGCGGCCTCTTACGAATATATTCAATCAAAGGGATTCACAGCACTCCAGGATTTTCAAAAGATTCCAAATTTTATTCGACCATGCTTTAAAAATCGTCAACGTTTCAGTTCCCAATTCGGAACTTTCATCAGGGCAAAAACATATACAGCCTAACATAAACTCAGGGTTTAAATAGGGGACAAATTACCACAACAATTAAAAACTCATTGAGAACTCACCCTTCAGGTGTGCGGCACGCTCATGCACCCACCGCGCCTGCGCCGAGTCTGGGGCGTGCCTCTAAAGCGTCACAGCGTCACAGCGATTGTATATATAACACATGGGGGGGAAGCACTCAACCTAAACTAAGCATTCAGTGCGGGTGCGTCTCAAAAATAAAATACACAACAAAACCAGGGAGAGAGCACTCCAGTCAACACATTCAGAAACCAGCAACAGCAACTTCATGCATGGGTACATTATACCAGATTTTACCATATGTTGAAAAATTCATAAATCTTCTCACTTTTTTGCATCTAGGCTCTGTAATAACACAGAACCTGCCTTATCCAATGCCATGCCATATTAAATGGCTTTTTTTAAGCAAAGGCCAGGTTATGCAACCAGACACAATCACTCCTGTACAGCTGTTTCAGGCTCATTTACCCTCGTCAACTAGGATGTGTAAATATTTTCTGAAGCTATGAACTTCATTATTTGCTGTTTGGAGGCTTTTAATATCACTTTTTTGCCCTCCACTATAATTGAAATTATATATATATATATATATATATATAATATATATATATATATATATATATATTCTTAGATAACATGATAATCCCATAATACTTACCAACATTCTGGTTCAGGGTAGAGTTGGTGAGATTCAAAATGCAGTCCACAGCTTGTTCGGTGATATCACCATTCACTAACTCCACGGTGGTGTCATGTACTTTGAAATTGAGATTAGGGTTCTGTTTGAAGAACAAAAAATTACAAAACAGAATCCTTGCAAGCTTCAAATAGATCTACTGAACAACAGTTAACAGACAAAAGAAATATGTGTTTCTGCCCAAGTGTGACTATAAAAACAGAGGTACTTCCAGTGCACAATCTGGAGACCTGAATAGATACTGTTAAACATCGGATCCTCTGGAGATCACTGGCAACTTGTCCAGAATTATCTGCGCTTGTTCCTATAACAATGTGTTAGGACTGCAGGCTCCGCGGCGTTTGGTCCAGCCACCCCGCCCTGTCGGGCTGGTCCCCGGGGTGTGTGGTTGCGGCCGGCACGAACGCCTGGTGGTTCTCAGAGACCCGGCTCACCTTCGCTGCGGATCCATGGTCTCCGGTAGGGATGAGCTGTTCGGTTCGATCAGTTCGGAGTTCGATTTGAACTTTGGCCGTTCGCAAGTTAGCGAACTTCGAACTTTTTGGCGTGTTCGGTTCGAGTTCGCAAAAAATATATAATTTTGAAAAAAGTATTAAAAATGCTTAAAAAATACTAAAAAAATCTATAAATAAACAGACTCTTTACTGCAGAATATTATAAGCAACGGTTTATTAGATATTGAATTAAAAAATAATGTCTAGGTGCAAAGATTCTCACCTCTAAATGACCTGTGTTCTCAAACGCCGTAAACAACAGGTGTTAATTAGTGTTTGGAAATAACATGCGCTTTTAATTAGTCTGGTCTGATGAATTTGATACAGTGTATGTAGACTGAGGGTGTGGTGTCTCCTGAACATGTATCAAACAACACCTGTGCTTCTGAGAAGTGTTCATTTCTCTACTAAATCTTCCTCTGATATGCTGTTTAACCCCTTAACCCTGCATTTCACTGCTGTGTGCTCAGCTCATTTTTACCGCTTTCCCTCATCATGTTTAAACGCGATTTGAAGCCACATTTAAATAAATGACCCAGACATATTAGATATCGTTCTTTCCGGCAGACTCCTCAGATTCATAATATATCATTTTTATATGTATATGTCATGTCCTGCCTGTATATTATGACAAAAAATTCAATATAAATTGAATTTTTAATCATCTGTGTGTAAAGTGTTTTTTTTTCACATTTTAGCACATGAGCGTTTGCGTTTATGTTTTCTATGGGGTGCGCTTGTAAAAAAATTAGAAATGGGTACTTGTTACATTTTGTGGGGAGAATTACGTGATTTATAGCAAATGCACCCCATAGAAAAAAATCATTAGTTCACATTATAATTGAAATGTGAACAATATTGCTGCATTAATAAAAATAACACACAAAATTTTTTTTTTTTTTACTTTATACCTGGTCATGTTGGCTATCATTCGAAAAGGCCATGCTCAGGCCTTTCGATTGACACCCTCCATGACCCCCTAGCTGCCTGGAGATATCGGGGTTCATATGAACCCACTATCTGCACCAGGGGATTCCAGGCAGGTAGGGGTTCCCCGGCTATCTGACGTCATCACGCTATGCGTGAGGACGCCAGGCAGTGAGGGGGGACCCAGGGGTGGAGCCGCCATCCAAGATGGCGGCCGCCACCAGAGCTAGGCCGCACTTCGGTGCCGCAAGGCATTTCTATACACAGCCCCATCAGCATCTCTATACACAGCCTCACAGCATCTCTATACACAGCCTCACAGCATCTCTATACACAACCTCACAGCATCTCTATACACAGCCTCACAGCATCTCTATACACAGCCTCACAGCATCTTTATACACAGCCTCACAGCATCTCTATACACAACCCCATCAGCATCTCTATACACAAACAGCATCTCTATATTCAACCCCATCAGCATCTCTATACACGACATCTCTATACACAACCCCATAAGCATCTCTAAACACAGCCTCACAGCATTTCTATACACAGCCTCACAGCATATCTATACACAGCCTCACATCTCTATACACAACCCCATCAGCATCTTCTATACACAAACAGCATCTCTATACACAACCCTATCAGCATCTCTATACACAACTCACAGCATCTCTATACACAACCCCATCAGCATCTCTATACACAAACAGAATCTCTATACACAACCCCATCAGCATCTCTAAACACAGCCTAAAGCATCTCTATACACAGCCTCACAGCATCTCTATACACAGCCTCACAGCATCTCTATACACAACCCCATCAGCATCTCCAAACACAGCCTCACAGCATCTCTATACACAACCCATCAGCATCTCTATACACCAACAACATCTCTATACACAACCCCATCAGCATCTCTATACACAACCTCACAGCATCTCTATACACAACCCCATCAGCATCTCTATACACAAACAGCATCTCTATACACAACCCATCAGCATCTCTAAACAAAGCCTCACAGCATCTCTATACACAGCCTCACAGCATCTCTATACACAACCCCATCAGCATCTCTAAACACAGCCTCACAGCATCTCTATACACAACCCCATCAGCATCTCTATACACAGCATCTCTATACACAGCCACACAGCATCACTATACACAACCCCATCAGCATCTCTATACACAAACAGCATCTCTATACACAACCCCATCAGCATCTCAAAACACAGACTCACAGCATCTCTATACACAGCATCTCTATACACAACCCCATCAGCATCTCTATACACAAACAGCATCTCTATACACAACCCCATCAGCATCTATATACACAAACAGCATCTCTATACACAGCCTCACAGCATCTCTATACACAACCCCATCAGCATCTCTATACACAGCATCTCTATACACAGCCTCACAGCATCTCTATACACAACCCCATCAGCATCTCTATACGCGGTCTCACAGCATCTCTATACACAACTCCATCAGCATCTCTATACACAGCATCTCTATACACAGCCACACAGCATCTCTATACACAACCCCATCAGCATCTCTATTCACAAACAGCATCTCTATACACAACCCCTTCAGCATCTCTAAACACAGCCTCACAGCATCTCTATACACAGCCTCACAGCATCTCTATACACAACCCCATCAGCATCTCTATACACAGCATCTCTATACACAACCTCACAGCATCTCTATACACAACCCCATCAGCATCTCTATACACAACCCCATCAGCATCTCTATACACAACCTGACAGCATCTCTATACACAGCCTCACAGCATCTCTATACATAACCCCATCAGCATCTCTATACACAAACTCACAGCATCTCTGTGAACCCTAAAATGAACCCCCTATCTCCACCAGGGGATTCTGGGCAGCTAGGGGTTCCCCGGCTATCTGACATCATCACACTATGCGAGAGGACGTCAGGCAGTGAGGGGGGACCCGGGGGTGGAGCCGCGATCCAAGATAGCGGCCCCCACCGGAGCTAGGCCGCACTTCGGCGCCGCAAGGTGCCAAAGTGCGACTCGGTGCCTAAGGAGTTAAAGCCAGGCACTGCTTAAAAGGGGAGACTCTCCTCTTTTAAGCGGTGCCTGGCTTTTTTGGTGGGACCTCCCGATCGGGAGGGAGAGGGATCTGAATGGATCCCCCCCTCCCTTCCAGGCGATCTCCCGGCATTGCCGGGGGGTCGCCTGGAAATGACATCATCGCACATGGCGCGATGACGTCATTTACGTCGGGAGGAGCTTGACTTCAGCTTCACGGGCAGGTTATGGGGACCTCCTAGGCACAATAGTTGAAGGAATTTTTCATTTTTATTTTTAACCCTTATTTCATGGAAAACTCACTGTCCCTTTTAAAAAGTTTTTTTTTAAACTTTTTGTCCTTGTTTCCTGTCCCCCAGGGCACTACCTGGAGCCCCATACACCTTTTATGGTAAATATCTAGCATATATGCCCTCTTGGAGGGCACTCTAAAAATCAAATTTTGAGTCCCATTGACTTGTATTGAGTACGAGTTCGAATTCGAACTTTTGAAAAGTTCGAGTTCGAATGCGAACTGAACTCGGGGGTGTTCGGCTCATCCCTAGTCTCCGGGGAGGACAGTAGTCGGGTCCTCAGTCACCTGCCCCAGGCCTCCGCCGCAGCCCAAGGTTGCAGGCTCAGCTCCAACCCCAGAATGGACGCGCGCGCGGCCAGGCTCCACCAATATGGCGGCCGGCACGCGGCACGCGTCTATGACGTCTCCAAACTCTCGGGCATGAGAAGGGGCTACATAGGTATTTAAACTCCGGAGTCCAGTCATTCCTCGCTCTGCTATTGTAGCAGTTCCCTGTGTAGATCTCCTGGCTCAGTGTTCCTTGCTTCTATGTGGATGACCTCAGAATGTTCTCTCGACCTCCGTGTACATCTCCTATCCTGACCTGTGATCCCGACATCGATTATTCCTCCAATTCCTTGGTCTCCTTTGGCTTTGTCAGCATGATCCCCAGATCTCCTGATCCTCTGGCACATTTACCTTTTCGTCTCCTTTATGTACTCAGCATTGCCTCCTATCACATAACCATGTCTTGATCTTGAATACTGTTTTAGATATGAACATGACGCCACAATATCAAACAGTTCTTCCTAAAGTCTACTCCTCGTTTTCAGACGTCTTTGACAAAAAAGGAGTGGAATCCTTGCCTCCTAGAAGACCATATGATTGCCCCATTGAATTTCTACCTGGAGCACCTATCCCCTACAGGAGATTGTATCCTTTGTCGGAACCAGAACTGAAAGGTACTAAAAGGCTATATACAGGAGAACCTTGATAAGGGCTTTATCCGGCATTCTACGTCACCAGTAGGTGCGGGTATCTTTTTTGTGGGGAAGAAGGATGGCGGTCTTCGTTCCTGCGTGGATTATCGTGAACTCAACCGCATTACGCTAAAAAACAGAAACCTTTTGCCCTTGATTCTGGAACTGATTGAACGTCTCCAGGGGGCAACAGCCTAATCCAAAATTGATCTCAAGGGAGCGTAAAACCTCATCAGAATGCGGAGAGGCGATGAATGCAAAACTGCATTCAGGTCGCGCTACGGCCATTTCAAATATATGGTGATGCCTTTTGGACTCTGTAATGTCCCTGGCACATTCCAGCATTTCCTTAACGACATCTTCAGAGACCTGCTAGATCAGTATGTTGTGATTTACCTGGATGATATCCTTGTTTTTTCTTGTTCCCTCGAGGACCATAGGATCCATGTAACAACGATCCTGAAACCATCGCTTGTATGCAAAGATCGAGAAATGTGTCTTTGAAGCAAAAGAGATAGAGTTCCTTGGATTTCTACTTACCCCTGGATGTATTGCCATGGACCACAAGAAAGTAGCAGCCATTAGTACCTGGCCTACACCCACAGATAAGAAGGCAGTCCAATGATTTATTGAGTTCGCCAATTTCTACAGACACTTTATCCAGGGGTTTTCCTCCATCATCTTACCCCTCACTGTTTTGACCAAACAATAGATAAAGTTCTGCTGGACAACAGAGGCACAGCATGCTTTCAACACCTTGAAGCACTGTTTCAGCACTGCACCCATTCTGGTCTTACCAGATCCCTCACGACCATATGAACTGGAAGTTGATGCCTCAGCTGTCAGAATCGGGGCTGTCCTCTCCAAAGGAGACCCCCGGAGCACGCATTGCATCCTGTAGCATTCTATTCCAGGAAACTGACCCCAGCCGAAATTAATTACGACGTTAGTGACAGGGAACTACTCACTATCAAATGTGCCCTCTCGGAATGGCACCATCTACTGGAGGGTGGTCTTCATCCCTTTATGGTCTTCACAGACCACAAGAATCTGGAGTATCTTCGGACAGCCAAAAGACTCAATCCACGACAAGCGCGATGGTCGCTGTTCTTTTCCCGTTTTGACTTCCAAGTAACATACAAACCTGGTTCCCAAAATAAGAAAGCAGATGCGCTACCACGCCTCTCCGCACCAACATGTCCGACAATGACTAATGACAAGGTTCTCTCCCCAACCAGATTCATCGTATCACTACCAGTGTCATGCAACAGATACGTTCCCACGCCACTTCCAATGATCAAACACAAGTCGCAGGACCTCAAACACGACACAAACAATGCCTAGTCCCCACTCAAGATCAATTGGCGATATTACAACAATTCCATTATACCTTGGGAAGCGGTCATCCTGGGATGAGAAAAACCAAGGATCTGATAAAACATTACTTACTTCTGGTGGCCTACCCTGGCTCAAGACGTCAAGAACTTTGTTGACTCCTGTTCAGTCTGTGCACGTGCTAAACACAGTACAAAGAAACCAGTGGGCCTTCTTCAACCTCTCCCAGTTCCTGAACAACCGTGGTCACACATCACTGTCGGTTTTATCATAGACCTGCCTCCATCAAACAACTTCACCACTATCATGGTAACTGTAGATCGTCTGACCAATATGGCCCATTTCATTCCCATTCAAGGTCCGCCTACCGCTGCTCAAACAGCATTGCTATTCCTACAGAACATATACCGATTACATGGCGTTCCAGAATCCATTGTGCCCGCCCGGGGGGTACAGTTCACTTCTCGCTTCTGGAAAACGCTTTTGTCGTGCTTTGGGAAATTCAGTCGACCTATCCACAGCATACCACCCCCACACCAACGGACAGACGGAGAGGGTGAATCAATCCCTTTGAAGCATATTTACGTTGTTGCACAACCTATCTCTAAGACGATTGGGATACCTTGTTATGTACTGCAGAATATGCATACAGTGCCCGACTGCACGATTCTACCCACTGTTCTCATTTCTTCATGCTGTATGGATATCACCCGGCTCCTCTACCCTGGGCCACCATCAGGGCATTACGGCCCATGATGCAGTAAGGGGCCCGGGGACTGGGGGGCCAGCCGACAGCATCTACATTTACTTCAGGCCGCAGGCCTCGGAGGAGGTGCTGCGGCCTACCCGGGCCCCGGCCGCCGGTGAGCAGAGACTCCAATATGGTGGCCGGTGGCTGACGGGCCCCCTCTGATGAGGTCAGAGAGGGCGTGCCAGACTTCTGCCCATCATGTGTATTCTCCAGTGCTGGAAGGAAGTGGTTATAAATGTCACTTCCTCCCAGCGCTCCATGATGCACATGCTGCTGCAGAGAGCACCGGCACCGAGGTAATTGGGGAGGGGGCCAGGGGTAAAGTATACTGAAAAAATGAAGGAGGAGGGGGTGGAATGCAAACGGAGGGGGGTGGAATGCAAACAGAGGAGGGTGAAATAAGATTAAAATGAAAATGTAGGGGGGGAATGAGATGGACACTATAAAGGGAGAGGGACCTGAAAAGGGAGAGCCTCACTGCCTTTTCCATTAGAGGTCTATTGCTGTGGATCCTGTGCATGCAAAGACTCACTGCCTTTACCATTAGAGGTATATTGCTGTGGATCCTGTGTACGTTCCTGCTCCCTTTACTGTTGGATCCTGTGTATGTTCATACTCATTTCCTTTACCATTAGAAGTCTTGCTGTGGATCCTGTGTATGCAAAGACTCACTGCCTTTACCATTAGAGGTCTATTGCTGCGGATTCTGTGTACTTTCATACTCACTGCCTTTACTGTTGGTCTAATGCTGTGGGTCCTGTGTACGTTCATGCTCCCTTTACCGTTAGAGGTCTATTGCTGTGGATTCTGTGTATGTTCATACTCACTGCATTTACCGTGAGAGTTCTAGTGCTGTGGTGCTCTGTTATATGCTTAACCAGTGGAGTAATCTAAATATACTTTATGCTACATTGTTTACACTAACACACATTTTATGTGATTTTAAGGTATTGGGAGCAACACTCTGTATTACGATCTTGATTCATATTCTTTTTTAATCACAATTTCATACTTTCTTAAACTATTTGAACCAGATAGAAATTTTTTTATGTTAAATGTGCTGTAGTGTGAACAATATGTGTGATTTTAAGATATTGGGACTAACTCTCTGTAATTTGATCACGATTCACGGTAAATATTGATTTCCTATGGGAAGAGGGGTTCATGTGGGGGCCCCATTCTGCGGGTCAGTAAGGGGCCCCAAAATTTCTGGTGGCTGGCCTGCCTCTACCTGATTTACCTTGTGTTGCTCCAGTTCCCAGCATTGTCACCCGCCTACGGGCCCTTGGGCGATGTCGCACCAAAGCTCGTGAATGCCTAAAAGATGCCCAGACTGTATATAAAGTGTATGCTCTGCTTCCACAACCTATTCTGCAGGTCAGAAGGTGTGGCTGTCCACGCACCACCATCGTCTTTCATGTCCTTCCATGAAATTGGGCCCCAAATATATAGGGCCATTTACCATTGCTGCCATGATTGGTCCGGTTGCTGCTCGTCTTCAGCTTCCTTCCCGTTACTGGTTCCACCCGGTGGTACATGTGTCCCTACTGAAGCCCGTTGGTGCCAACTCCTTTCCTGGCTGGTCGTTGCCTCCTCCTCCTCCTGTGTCCACTGATGGTTCTGATATGTTTGAGGCGGCACAAATCCTCGGTTCCATCTTCGGCGGGGTATGCTCCAGTATCTAGTTGATTGGGTGGGCTACGATCCAGAGGAGCGTTCCTGGGAGCCTGCTTCCTACATCTGGGCTCCGACCCTTGTCCGTGCTTTCCATGCTGCTCATCCCGGGCATCCGGGTCTGTTGCGTTTCCTGAGGCCCCGCCTTCCAGGGTGGTTATGTCAGGGCTGCAGGCTCCGCGGCGTTTGGTTCGGCCGCCCCGTCGGGCTGGTCCCTGGGGTGTGCGGTTGCGGCTGGCTCAAATGTCTGGTGGTTCTCCGAGACCCGGCTCACCTTCGCTGCGGATCCATGGACTCCGGAGAGGATGGATGCCGGGTCCTCGGTCGCCTGTCCAGGCCTCCGTTGCAGCCCAAGGTTGCAGGCTCAGCTCCGACCCCAGAATGGACGCGCGCACGGCCAGGCTCCACCAATATGGCGGCTGGCCCGCGGTGCGTGTCTACGACGTCACCAGATTCTCGGACATGAGGAGGGGCTACATAGGTATTTAAACTCCGGAGTCCAGTCATTCCTCGCTCTGCTATTGTAGCAGTTCCTCTGTGTAGATCTCCTGGCTCAGTGTTCCTTGCTTCTACATGTATGACCTCAGAACGTCCTCTCGACCTCCGTGTACATCTCCTATCCTGACCTGGCTTGTGACCCCGACATCGATTTATTCCTCCAATTCCTTGGTCTCCCTTCATCCTGCACCTGGGATCCCTGACACAATGTGTGAAACAAAACACAATTAGAGGCTTTAGTTTACTCGAATGGCCCTCGTAATGTAAGCTCACCTGCCAACATCAAGGCACCTCTAGTGAAGGTGAGTCCTAACCAATGAAACCACTGGCTGCTTAGTAACGAAGCCTGTGGTTTCATTGGTTAGGACTCACCTTCACTAGATGTGCCTTGACGTTGGCAGGTGACCTTACACTACAATGGCCATTGCAGTAAACCAAAGCCTCTAATTGTGTTTTGTTTCACACAGTGTTATAGGAATAAGCGCAGATGACGCTCTTTTTTTCTTGCCCAGAATTATGTTTCTCATACTTGCAGTTATTCACAAAGAGCCGATCTCGCCCCGAAATGGCACCGAACAGGGAATTTCCCCGTACGGTGCATTTTCGTGGCCATTCGGCTATTCACAGAGCAGGCAGTTTGCCAAATTTTGGCAAATTGCCAGCAAGTACAGTGCCTGTTCAACGGCAGTGAAATCCCCCATAGAGAAGCAATGGTTAATCTATTCAGAGACATCAAACAGCAGTGAAATGTCAATGATATACCCTGATGTTCGCTGCTTTCATTCGGCAGGTTTATTCAGGCGAATCCCATAGGTTTCAATGTTAAAAATTATACCCGTTTTTTTTAACCAATATCTAATAAAGCGTTTATTCTTTTAAGCTGCAGTAAAAAGTCTCTTTATTTATTGATTTTGTTTTAGGATCTTTTAGGCTTTTTTCGTGATTTTTTTTTTTTTTTAGGGAAAATGTTTTTCTGGTTTTTTTTTTTAAAAGCAGTTTTTCTTTTTTCTGTAACAGACCTTTTTATTATCATTCATAAGACCGTCTAGGTTAATTCCAGACATTTTTGTTAAGTAGTTTTTTTGCAAATAGCGTTTCACATTTGACACTTTCAAACTTTTTTTTTTTCCTTTACCAATCCGCGGCTTGTCGGCTTTCTTCTGTTGCTGGTTGGCGCTGTGTCCGGTGACTCGTCACCAGGTTTGCAGCGGTTGTCTGCCGTGCTTGCGGCGGTTTATACGATTAATTTTTTTTTAAAAATAAAACAGCACAGACTCGCTGGAATTATCGGATCCGATAATTTTGGCGGTTCTGCAGCTTTTTTTTTCTTTCGGTGGCTTTGCGGTGGCTTTTCCCGACACTCCGGGGACCCTGTGGTGAATGCAGAATTCATCGCAGGGTGGGGAAATTTGATTCCTCAAAGTGCAGGGAACGACGGAGCACCGTAATGTCAGCAACATTTCAGTGCTCTGTGAATAACCCTATATAAACTATAGTTTCTTATTTGTCTTTGAAATATATTACCAACGTACCTGGACCTTCTCAGTCTTCATGACTTCTAAATAGGCCTGGTAAACATCTGGAGTGAATGTAACAATGGAGATGTTTGGAACAGACAAATGGTGTTCAGTCAGGTATTCTCTAATGCCTTTCAAAATGGCTTTAATTGATTCCTTTGGGTCTAAAGATGCTGCTCCTGTAAGAAAACAGAGCTTACAATTAAAGATCAATTTTATAACCCTGAAATTTAAAAAATAATAAAATGTTATCTAACTGCAAAGTTGTTATCCCCTTCTGCCTTCTGTGTATATTAGGATGCTGGGTATTCTCAGCCCCCAATTCAGATCTCAAGACATGCCGGTACAAGTGAAAGTTTCCATTGGTTTATGAACAGGCAAAAATGTTGCTGCTATCGGATTTTATTTATTTACTTTTGGATCTTAATTTATTTACTTTTGGGTTTTCAGATCTTTTATTTGGTTTGGTTCTTGTTTATATTTCTGTTTATTTTACCCCTTGTCATTTTATATTTGTCTTCATTTGTTATTCTTGTTTTTAACAATAAATCCCCTTTTAATTTTATTTGGGAGTCTACCTTTTATTTTTTTTTTGGAAATAACCGACTTTCCAGTAGACCGAACGCATTGCTACCGATCAAAGGGTAGGACCCCCCATGGTGAAAGAGGTCCTTTGCCTGAATACTGAGCCATCCGCTGGGAGGCTCAGCAGCACGTGAGTAGAATTAACTCAGAATATATATACACATATGTGTTAATGGTATTACGCCATATACATCTCTCTTTGAGGGTACTACATCCGTGTAACCTGGAGTATAACATCATCTGTATATATCAAGAATCATCTGATGGGAGAAGCCCCCATAGAGGCTTACCTGCGCCCTACATGAACCTATTGGTTCCCCGTTTGTGAGTGGCCTTTTCCAACCTCTACCTGTTTATATTCATGTACATGCAGTATTGCACGATTGTCTTTTTTTTTTACTATAGTGTAAATATTGGATCCATCCATTCTCTGCAACCTGGTCTGTGCAAGAACCTCCATTTATTTACTTCTTTCTGCGCTCCCCAAGAATACGTTTGTATTTTTTTGATATATGGTCTATAAGGGTGAGGGACACACCTTATGGTGAGCTGCGTAATTATATAAACCCTCTTCTCACACAATCTCTGATATATAACTGCATAGCGCCGAGCACTGTAACATTTTAGGTGTTATATACAAAAATGTTGCTGCTGTCTTTTAAATCTCTCTTGAGGGGTTATTCAGAAAGCACCGAAATTTCTGCAAAATTTCAGCGCTTTGACGATTCGATTTCTCCTGCCCAGCGGTGAGTCTCTATTCACCGTAGGGTCACTGAAGATGTAGTTGCTGCAGATTGCTTGACTGGCTGGCTACTAAACACCATCAAAGGGTGCCGAACTGCTGAAAAAACAGAATGTTGCTATTCTTCTAATAGGTGTTTAAACCATTAAAAAAGCATTAAAATGTCTCTAAATCATAGCCAGATCCAGGGGGGACTGACCCATCGGGCACTCGGGCGCCGCCCGAGGGCCTGCGGGTCAGTAGGAGCCCGGTCTTGGGATGTGCTGGCTGGCCCTGCTGGCCCCGCTGCCGCCGGTTTCTTGCACCCTCAGCTCTGGTGAGAGCTGTTTGCAGCCGGACGGCAGGGCCAGGCTGAGCCGGCGCACTGCGCGAACTGCACACAGTAGCTCTCAGCCTGCCTCCAGCTCCACATGACGATTGCAGCGTGCCTCGCACGCTGCATTGGCACCACCCTTCCGCGACACGTGTTGCGTAGTTCACGTTGATGCAGGAGAGGAGAGCAAAGGGTGCGAATCTGCGATCGGAGCCTGCAGAGGTCCAGCCGTACCAGCCAGTCTGCATCAGGAGTCGGAGGACAGAGAGGCCGTGAGATTTTTTTTTATGGGTGTGGAATAAAGTGAGTGGGTGGTGTGGAATAAAGTGAATGGGGGTGTGTGGAATAAAGTGAGTGTGGGGTGTGTGGAATAAAGCGAGTGTGGGGGTGTGTGGAATAAAGCGAGCAAGGGGGTGTGAAATAAAGTGAGTGTGGGGGTGTGTGGAATAAAGTGAGTGGGGGTGTGGAATAATGTGAGTGTGGGGTGTGTGGAATAAAGTGAGTGTGGGTGGTGTGTGGAATTAAGTGATTGGGGGTGTGTGGAATAAAGTGAGTGGGGGTGTGGAATAAAGTGAGTGGGGGTGTGGAATAAAGTGAGTGTGAGGGTGTGTGGAATAAAGTGAGTGTGGGGTGTGGAATAAAGGGAGTGTGGGGGTGAGGAATAAAGGGAGTGTGGGGGTGTGGAATAAAGTGAGTGTGGGGGTGTGGAATAAAGTGAGTGTGGGGGTGTGGAATAAAGTGAGTGGAGGGGCTGTGGAGCTCTGTGATACACTCATGCACACTGTACATTACTGTGAGTTTTATTTCTGTGGAGCTCTGTGATACGCTCATATACACTGTATATTACTGTGAGTTTTATTGCTGTGGAGCTATGGATACGCTCATACACACCGCACATTACTGTGAGTTTTATTACTGTGGAGCTCTATGATACGCTCATACACACTGTACATTACTGTGAGTTTTATTGCTGTGGAGCTATGGATACATTCATACACACTGTACATTACTGTGAGTTTTATTGCTGTGGAGCTCTATGAGCTCTATGTGACATCCCCAAGTGGCATCCTAAGTGGACGTTTAGAGTTGATTTCCTGGAGTTTTATCCATGATGCCCTATGCCATCCACCATCATGATCCCTAATTCCTGTGTCTCCTCTCTCCACAGGTAAGACTCTATCACCCAGTATCCACAGACACCCACATCTCAACTGATCCCCTGCATACTTTTGCTGGTAAGACTCTATCACCCAGTATCCACAGACACCCACATCTCAACTGATCCCCTGCATACTTTTGCTGGTAAGACTCTATCACCCAGTATCCACAGACACCCACATCTCAACTGATCCCCTGCATACTTTTGCTGGTAGGACCCCCATCACCCAGTATTTGCAGGCACCCACATTGTAACGTTACCTTGGTCTCTTTTTTTAAATTAATTTTTGTCTCCTTTCTCCACCATTTGCTTTGCTAATTAGCATGTGAATCTCCTGCCCTACTGACACAGCCCATCCAGCATCATGTGTTTACCTTTTAACTGCCTGAATGCAATCAGTCCACCATATATAACAGCTAAGACTGGCTCCATTTGAGCCGTGGCTCTTGTGACATCCCCAAGTGGCATCCTAAGTGGACGTTTAGAGTTGATTTCCTGGAGTGGCGGCACTGGAGGAAGGAACTGCAAGGCCCACTTTTTACACTGGGTAAACACACGTCTATATCATGCTTTCTCTCACGCTTCTACTCTTTACTTCTACCTTTCTCCTTAAATGGAACTCCTGCCCCTCTACCACCGACCCCTACACTATCTGCATCTCTCCCTCCCTCCTGTTGTCCCACATGATGGCCTCGCATGAGCTCCTCTGTTTCCTCAGAACATGGTCTCCCTCTAACTCTCGTGCTGCCAATCACTCCCACTCCCACAAATCCCATTCCCACCTTCTCTTTCTCACCCTCCTGCTGTTACTCTATGCAGGTGACATATCCCCTAACCCTGGCCCCACAACACATCCAATACTTCCCTCTCATCCTATCTCCATCGCACATAAATCACCTCCCTGCAAGCCCAGCAACCTCATTCCCATAATCCCTCAGCGCCTGTCCTCTTTTTCCTGCACCCTCTGGAACGCTCGCTCTGTGTGCAACAAACTCACAGCAATCCATGACCTCTTCCTTTCAAACTCCTTCAACCTCCTAGCTTTAACTGAAACCTGGCTAACTCCCTCTGACACGGCCTCCGTTGCTGCTCTCTCACATGGCGGTCTACACTTGAGCCATACCCCCAGACCGGGTGAGAGAAATGGTGGCGGGTCAGAATCCTGCTCTCTCCCACCTGCACTTACCAGCATCTCCCTCCACCCCCATCCCTCTCCTTCTCATCCTTCGAGACACACTGCATCCGCCTGTTCTCTCCTCTGGCCCTCAGGGTGGCAGTCATCTACCGCCCACCGGGACCAACCTCCCAGTTCTTTGACCACTTTGCTACCTGGCTTCCTCACTTCCTATCTTCTAATCTTCCATGCCTATTTCTCGGGGACTTCAACATTCCCATTGATGATCCTTCTGCCCCTGCTGCCTCCAAACCTCTTTCACTCACGTCCTCCCTTGGACTCACACAATCCTCCCTCCTCCCTACCCACCGCGATGGTCACGCTATTGACCTTGTCTTTTCCAACCTCTGCTCCATTTCTGAGTTCAACTGTCGCCCTTTCTCCATCTCTGACCACCACCTTCTCTCTTTCAACCTATCTGGACTTCCTAAACACCCTGCTCCCCCACCCCGCACACACACTCGTAGAAATCTACATGCTGTGGATCCCCATCAATTCTCCAATCTACTTCACCACCTCCCTCACACCTCATCCTTCACCTGCCCTGATGCTGCCACTAATCACTACAACACCACTCTTATCTCTGCTCTAGACACTCTTGCTCCTCTCTGACTCTGTAAGGCCCCACGACGCCAGCTTCAGCCCTGGCACACCCTCCAAACTCGCTACCTGCAAAGATGCTCCCGCACTGCAGAGCGTGCCTGGAGGAAATCCCGCTCTGAAGCTGATTTTGTTCACTTCAAGTTTATTCTCTGGTCATACACCTCTGCCCTCCACTTGGCCAAACAATCCTTCTTCTCATCTCTTATATCTACGCTGTCATCCAACCCTAAACGGCTCTGGTCCACCTTCAACACCCTCCTCTACCCACCTGCACCATCCCCCTCAGCTGCCTTCAGCGCTCAAGACCTGGCAGACTACTTCCTCAGTAAAACTCTAACTATCAGAAGCAACATCCAACACAAGATAGTTATCTGCCACCTCCACTCCCAGAGGTCCCCTCCGTCACCCTCTCTGCCGCTTCCTCCCAGCCACTGAGGAGGAAGTCAATTCCTTATTGTCCTCCTCACATCTCACCACGCGCCCGCTCGACCCCATTCCCTCACATCTAATTCCTCTCCTCTCCTCCTCCCTCACCCCTGCTCCCACACACATCTTCAACCTATCTCTCTCCACTGGCTCCTTTCCATCCGCCTTCAAACACGTGCTAGTTACCCCTTTACTAAAGAAACCATCCCTCGATCCCAACTCTCCATCCAACTACCGCCCTGTATCCCTGCTTCCCTTTACCTCTAAGCTCTTAGAAAAACTAGTCTTCAACCGCCTCTCCCTCTTCCTGTCTTCCAATTCCCTACTTGACCCCCTGCAATCTGGCTTCCGTCCCCTACACTCAACTGAAACTGCCCTCACCAAAGTCACCAACGACCTCCTAACTGCTAAAAAACACGGCCACTATTCTATTCTCATTCCGCTTGACCTCTCGGCTGCTTTTGACACTGTTGACCACCCCCTCCTTCTACAGACCCTCAACTCTCTGGGTCTCGGTGACACTGCACTTGCTTGGGTTGACTCATATTTATCCAACAGGTCCTTCTGTGTGTCCTTTGCTGGTAACTCCTTCTCTTCATTGCCTCTATCTGTTGGTGTACCTCAAGGCTCTGTCCTTGGTCCTCTGCTCTTTTCCATCTACACCTCCTCCCTGGGCAAAATCATTAACAGCTTTGGCTTTAATTACCACCTCTACGCTGATGACACTCAGATCTACCTCTCTACACCCTGATCTCTCTCCCCCTGTCCTTTCAAAAGTCAGTGACTGTTTATCTGGCATCTCCTCCTGGATGGCCTCCCACCACCTAAAGATCAACATGTCAAAGACTGAGCTCCTACTTACTCCTCCCTCCAATGCCTCCCCACCTCCTGACTTCTCTATCACGGTGGAGGGTATCACCATCTCCCAATCAAACCAAGTTTGCTGTCTTGGAGTTACACTTGACTCTGCTCTTTCCTTCATCCCCCACATCAAGTCTCTTTCCTCCTCCTGCCGATACCAACTGCGTAATATTTCCAAAATTCGTCCATTTCTTACCGCTGTCACCACAAAACAACTCATACACGCCCTGGTAATCTCCCGACTCGACTATTGCAATAATCTCTTATCTGGCCTCCCTCTGTCCCGCCTCTCCCCCCTACAATCCATCCTGAACGCCTCCGCCAAGCTAATTCACCTCACCTGCCGCTCTGTCTCTGCCGCTCCCCTCTGCGAGTCCCTTCACTGGCTCCCCATCCACTGCAGAATTAAGTTCAAAATCCTTATCCTTACCTACAAAACCCTCACTAACTCAGCTCCCCACTACCTGTCCTCACTAATCACCAAATACAGCCCAGCCCGCTCCCTAAGGTCAAATAGTGAACTGCGCCTAGCTTCTCCCTGCATCACCTCTTCCCATGATAGACTGCAGGATTTCTCACGCGCAGCCCCCACTCTCTAGAATGCTATCCCTCGTACTGTCAGACTTTCCCCTAACTTCTCTTCCTTCAAACGCTCCCTTAAAACGTTCCTATTTAGGGAAGCCTACCACCCAACTCACTGACGCAACCATCAATCACTCTCACCTTACAGTCCTCTCCTCCTGTTTCCAAACCCAACCCTCCTAGATTGTGAGTTCCTACAGGAATAGGGCCCTCATCTCCTCCTGTAATGTTTGTCAAATGTTGTTCAATGTATTGTATTGTAACCCTGTCTATACTGTGCCTATTGTACAGCGCTGCGGAATATGCTGGCGCTTTATAAATAAAGAATAATAATAATAATAATGATATGCTCATACAAACTGTACTTTACTGTGAGTTTTATTGCTGTGGAGCTATGGATACGCTCATGCACACTGCACATTACTGTGAGTTTTATTGCTGTGGAGCTCTATGATATGCTCATACAAACTGTACATTACTGTGAGTTTTATTGCTGTGGAGCTATGGATACGCTCATGCACACTGCACATTACTGTGAGTTTTATTGCTGTGGAGCTCTATGATATGCTCATACAAACTGTACATTACTGTGAGTTTTATTGCTGTGGAGCTATGGATACGCTCATGCACACTGCACATTACTGTGAGTTTTATTGCTGTGGAGCTCAATGATGTGTATTGTATCATAAATGTACAGTATCTTTTAAAGTGATCGGCAGTTTCCCACATTTGCCACAGGGACTTTCGGTGCCGCGGCGCAGCCTTAGCTGCAATGAGTGGGTGGTGGCTGCTGCAGCAGAGCGTTGGTAAATCTGTAAGTCTGAAGGGGGCACAATGAATTCCCCAATTCGCTGTTGGGCCCAAGTGGATTTTCTTCTCACAATTTTCAAAATAAATATTTTAATGAGTTAAATAAATTATTTAGCACAACAATGTACATGGGGGTGTTGTGTTGTAGGGGGTGGGGTTTTGTATGGGTTTGGCCTCTTGTGGGTGCAGCACAAGGGGTCCCCATGGTCGTCTATTGCCTGGGGGCTCCATTAGTTGTCAGTCCGCCCCTGACCAGGTCCTTTAAAAAAGCAAGCTTGGTGCTTTCTGAATAACCAATTCGGTTTCTTCAGACTCTTCCCCAACAAGGTCTGACTTGCATCCAAATGATGCCTTTATCTGTGCCCAAACCAATTTCACCATCTCCATTCATTCTGCTGTTATTTTTCATACAAACAAATATTTTTCAAATACAGGTGTTTGTTTATCGGGTTATTCAGAGAAAGGTGAAACTCAGGAGAATGACTGGAGAAGTTAAAATTTTAGGTCAAAATAGCTGAACCAGAAAAATTCTCCCATTTATCTCATTTTCCAAATCAGCTATTTTGACCTAGAATTTTCTCCAGACTTTCACCTTTCTCTGAATAGACCTGTTATTTATACCAGCTCAATTCCAGAGCTGCCATCAGCATTTGTGTGTAAAATTTTAATTGCCCGTCAATTTACGTTTAAATGTCGGATACAATGTCTTCCTGTCCCTTGGTGAACTGTTTTTCTTATAATGACCATTAGGATATGAGCCACATGCTCCTTGAAATACCTTTTATTTCTCTCCATAACCACCGAGATACGCATTTTTTGTGTTCGAGCAGAAGGTACTAAATTCTCTTTAACTAAAATTTTCTAAAGTGTCATTTTATTTTCACATTAATATATGATACAGGCTATTAGCACTTTCAATGGACACCTTTAAAGGCAGATTAAGTCCTGAAGAATGGATGATCTTTGCTGTTAATTTAAAAGTCAATGTGCTAAATATTTCTGTATTTATGCACTTAAGGTTTATTGAAAAAACAAACATGGTTTTACCTGTTCCTATATCTGGGAAAGCAACAGAATTCAGCATTTTTGTGTCACATACTTCGAGTACTTTCTTCACCGCCTTGGTAATGCTGGCTGGTTGGGTGGCTTCAATCACGTGAATAATGTATTTCCATTTAAGATTACCAGCGCCAGTCACAACAATGTCACCAAGTAGTTGTTTACCTGGGAAGCAATGTAAAAGAGTCTTAAAGGGTCACTATAACCAAACAAATGAAATGTCCTTATTGTGTTTATTTGATGTTGCTGATATCTTACATGTGCTTTGTTTTTCTCTTGTATGTTTAGTTAAGAAAACATTTTCCTCTATATGTGTCACTGGGTGCATCCATTGTGTGACATTTTGTGTTGAAAAAACTGCCCCCCCCCCACAGTATCTTTCCATCACTTGCTCCTCACTGTGTGGCTTTGGCCATAGAATGGAGTAAATGGGTCGATCACTAACTCACATCATCATATTGTGTGGGATGTATTCAAAGGACATCACCAGGGGTGAATTAGAAGTCCTTTAAATTCCCTGTCATATCTCATTCAGCGGACAGTTGTTATCTCAGTTAACCTGGAGAACAATATACTTCCTGCTGCCTTATCTAAACATCCCCTTCAACATCTAATTAACTGTTAAAGCACAGCTTCGAAGTAAACCTTTTGCTAAATGTTGCATCAAAATCAAAACCAAAATGAAAAATGGAGAACCTCGTCCCTAAGACATATAGGAAATGTAGAGGAAAATACTAGCTCCAGAGCTAGTATGGGGTCATGTCTTCTGTTCACAGAATGTAGAACTGCACCGAAATGCCCTGATTTTCGGTGTTTCAGTTTGACAAGGGTTAAACAGGCGAATTCTATAGGATTCAGTGTAAAAACGTAATATCGTTTTTAATCTTTTTTTTAAAGATCGTTTATTCTTTTCATTTTCCGCAAAAAAACATTTCCTTTCTGTTATTTTTAAAACACTTTTTTTTGTATTTTTTAGATGAAATTTTTGTTTCTTAATTTTTTAAAAAGGCTTCATTTTTATTCTGTAAGATACCTTTTTATTATTATTTAACCCCTTCCCTGTGGAAGGCGTGTGAGGAACATCATGGGAGTCTCCCTCTATATGTGGAGGACGTTCCCCACACGTCTTCTGCTTACCGGGAGCTCCCTACTATACTCATCTCTCTCCTCCGGGTCCCACGCTGATCTGACATCCTTGAAGTCAGACGCTGCTTTTAAGACCCCTCCCGGCACGATGACATCATTTTCAGGTGGACCCCAGCAAAGCCGGAAGATAGTCAGAAAGCAGGAGGGGGGTCCATTTGGAGTCCTCTCCCTCTTGATCGGGTGGAGGTAAAAGTTAAAGACAGGCACCACTGGAAAGGGCAGAGTTTGCCCTTTCAAGCGATGCATGTTTTTAACACCTGAGAAGCCGACCCGCAATTGTGGACTTCTCCCGGCAGTGGCTGACATCTCGGATGTCAGCCAAGCCTCTGGAGCCTCTCCTCACCCACTGATGTCATTGCGCATGGTGCGATTACATCATTGGTAGAATTAACCCCTAGCTGCCGAGGGGATTCCCTATGGAAACCCCATGGTGGATATAGGGGGATCGTTTAGGTTAATGTTTGGTACCACTGGAAAGGCCAGAGCATGGCCTTTCCAATGATAGCAAACCTGACCTTGTTGAAAGTAAAATTAATAATAATATTTTTTTTAAAAAAAATAATAATAAAAAACGTGCTTTTTGTGTGTCTGTTTTTTTATTAATGCTGCAATATTGTTCACATTTCAATTATAATGTGAACAATGATGCTGCACTAACGATTTTTATTTTTTGGGTTTTAGCTAAAAATCACGTAATTTCCCAGACCAAAACTAGTAACAAGTTCCCATTTATAATTTTTTTAACAAACGCACCCCATAGATTATATAACCGCAAAGGCTTGAATGATAAAATGTGAAAAAAAAATCACTGTACACGCTGTAGATGATTGAAAATTCTAATTTTATTGCATTTTTTGTTATAATATTCAGGCAGAGCATGACATATACATATAATAATGATATATTATGAATCTGCCGAGTCTGCCGAAAAAAAAAAAGGATATATATAATTTGTCTGGGTTGAATAATAAAACGTGACTTTGTGGTTTAACCCCTTCACTGCTGAGGCATTTCACGTCTGTGTGCTGAGCTAATTTTTACCGGTTTCGCTCATCATGTTTAAACGCATTTGAAGCCACGTTTTATTATACAACCCAGACAAATTATATATCGTTCTTTCCAGCAGACTCGGCAGATTCATAATAGATCATTATTATTTGTATACGTCATGTCCTGCCTGTATATTGTAACAAAAAATGCAATAAAATTAGAATTTTTAATAATCTACAGCGTGTAAAGTGTTTTTTTTCACATTTTATCATCCGAGTGTTTGCGGTTATATTTTCTATGGGGTGCGCTTGTTACAAAAATTGGAAATGGGGACTCGTTACATTTTTTGGGGGGGAATTACGTGATTTTTAGCAAATACACCCCATAAAAAAAATCATTAGTGCAGCATCATTGTTCACATTATAATTGAAATGGGAACAATATTGCTGCATTAATAAAAATAACACGAGAAAACCCCACTTTTTTTTTAAATTATTTAAAAATTATTTTTATTTTTATTAACTTTTGTAACTTTAAACATGGTCATGTTTGATATCTTTTGAAAGGCCATGCTCTGGCCTTTCAAATACCACCAACTACTATCCTCTAGCTGCTACTGTACGGGAGATATGGTGGTTCCCCTTCTAACTGACGTTATCACACCATGCACGTTGACGTCAGGTGGCGAGGGGGGACCCGGAGGTGGAGCCACAATCCAAGATGGTGGCCCCCACCGGAGCTAGGCCGCGATCTGGCGCCTGATGGCGCCCCGGTGCCTCAGGGGTTAAAGCCAGGCACCGCTTAAAAGGGGAGACTCTCCACTTTTAAGCAGTGCCCGGCTTGTCCTTATGGGAGGGAGAGATATTTGAAAGGGATCCCCTCCCTTTCAGGCGATTTCCCGACATTACCGGGGGGTCACCTGAAAATGACGCCATCACACATTTGCTCGATGACGTCATTTAAGCAGTGAGGCCCATAAAAAGAGGAGTCTGACTTCCAGGAAGTCAGATGTTGTGGGACCCCGGAGAGAGAGGTGAGTATCTCTCGCAGGGCTCCCGCTAGCGGGTGACATTTGGGTAACGTCCTTCGCATACAGCGTCAGTCAATGAGGACGTTCCACACATGTCCTCCGCAGCCAAGGGGTTAAACACGATGCACAAAAATGGTAAAAATGAGCTCAACACAGAGGTGAAATGGTGCAGCAGTGACGGGGTTAAAGTACCTTTTTTTATTATTTAGACACATTTTAAAATATTTTTATTGGTTTAAACACCTATTAGTAGAATAGGAGACTTCAGTTTATTTTTATTTCTTTTACAGTTGGTGGACAACGCCGATGTTGATTTCGCTCAATTCAGCGCAATTCGGTGCTTTGTGAATAGACCCTAAAAATTATTGGTAGCAGGGAAAGTGACACTATTTAAAGCTCAGCCATTTAAACTAAAGCAAACCAAGGTCCATTTTGAAACAATTCGTTAACTTGAATCAGTTCTGTTGGCTCTGCTATTTTAAGACAGTCCCCCTGTACTTTCCTGGCAGTTCGCCAGTTTCAAGTAGTGTATCTGTACCCAACAAAAATTATACATTTTGTACAATAATGGTGACTGAGAATAGCTGAAGGTCACTTCTTCTATTGCAGAGTAATGGTGGTACTGTTGTTTGCCATTTTTTGAAGCAACTTCAGCTACCGTAGCCGAAGTTTGATTCTTGCATGAGTCAACGTTCACTGCAGTTACAACAATGATGATTTTTGCCATTAATAGCAGTTATGTTTAACTTAGGTGAAACAATGGTATTGATGGAATAATCCCTTATATGAATATCAGACATACCCTGTTGTTTACATTCCTCTTGTAAAGGAGCTCCACCAGCTTCCAGAATTACCTTGGATATACCTAAAAATTAATTTTAAAAAAGAACAGTTGTGATGTTTAAAGAATTAATTCGTACCCAAAAACTACAAAAGCACACACTACATTCATTAATAGCATTTATAAAAGTGCATTTTGCATATTATTCACTGGCCAACAGGTAAACCAGATTTCCACGCAACCTCCATACAGGAAGACCAGCATTTTACTGTAAACCTTGTAAGCAGCAATGCACGTAAAGTAAGACTCCCATTTTACTGTAAAACTCTTTAGCTGCAATGTCCGTATAATAAGGTCCACAATTTATTGTAAAACTCGCAATCTGCAATTCTCATACCGTAAGATCCACATTTTACTGTAAAATTCATTCCATTTAAACTTCAATCATCTACAGCGTGTAAAATAATTTTTTTCATATTTTATCATCCAAGCCTTTGTGGTTATATATTCTATGGCGTACGCTTGTTAAAAAAAAATTAGAAATGAATGAGAACCCGTTACAGTATTTTTCTGAGAAGTTACGCGATTTTAGCTAAAAGTGAAAAAACTTAATTATTTGTCAGTGCAGCATCATTGTTCACATTATATTTGAAAAGTGAACAATAGTGCTGCAGTAATAAATAAAAAAAATGAAAACAAATACATTTCTATTTATCTATTTTTTTTTACTTTTGTTTTTACACTGAACCTGGTCATGTATGGTATCATTGGAAAGGCGATGCTCTAGCTGTCACCGATCGGGAGATAGGGTGGTACTTTGGACCCCCATATCTCCACCCTGGACAGTTAGGGGTTATTTCCCTAACTGACATCATGACGTCAGTGGGCGGGGGAGGCCCCGGAGGCTTGGATCTTGGATGTCAGCCACCTCCGGGAGAGCTCCGTGATTTGGTGCCGGATCGCGGACTGCCACCTAAGGGGTTAAAGAGAGGCATCGCTGGAAAGGGATGCCTCTCTTTTTCTTTATGTCCTCCCAATCGGGAGGGAGAGGGGTCCAAAAGACCCCCCTTCCATACACTCTTCTGGGGGAAATTAGTGCCTGAAACTGATGTCATTTTGTCCGTTGCGATGATGTCAGTGTGCCGGAAGGGGATATAAAAGCAGGGTCTGACTTGAAGGATGCCAGTCCACTGTGGGACCACTTACAGAGAGGTAAGTATTGGGAGGAAAACTCCGCTGACCGGGTGACGTTTGGGGGGACATCCTCCGTATACAACGGCGACACATGAGGACGTCCCCCACACATCATCTGAAAGGGTTAAGGGTTTTTCCTGGAATTAAGTACATTGGGAAGGCATGGGAATTGCAATTTCTCCGTTTTTGCCAGAGGAATGGCATTCTCATACATAAAGAAGCGCTGCAGCCGCTGAGGCTCCCAGTAATCTTTGAGACCAGAATGTATAGAAATGTTGGGGGAGTTCCCACACTTATTTTTTCAGAAGAGCCATCTATCAACACCTTTCAGCATTTGATTTTTTTTAGGAAATTGGCATACCAACAAAATTGAATTGAATCACTAAAGTCGATATTTTCAGTGAAAAGTATAGCCACGAGAGCGGATACTTGATCTGACTTTCTTAATAGGCAATCAAATATTGTTAAGCCCTAAACTTAATCTCCCGAACTGAAAAATTGCTGAAATGCGGCCGAAAAAGGTGTTGATTTAGGCTAACAGACAGATTTATATCAAGGCTGAGAAGTTTATCTACGCGCAAAGACCCGTGCATTCACACTAACATTGACATTCCAAGATGCAGAACACTTTAAATGAAAACTAATTTTCTGCTTATATGTGTTTGCCACAGTGAGACCTGGTGCGTAGAATAGAATATTAAGCATTTTTGGTTTGCAGAAGATCTGATCTTACAATTAAAAATGTACAAGTGCATTTGGGCACAAGCATTTAAGAAAGATGTTAAAAAAATGGTGGGAGCTGTGGCAATTGAGTTTTAATGTGGATAAGTGCAAGATAATGCACCTGGGACGTAAAAACCCAAAGGCTGAATATAGAATATTTGATACAGTCCTAACCTCAACATCTGAGGAAAGGGATTTAGGGGTCATTATTTCAGAGGATCTAAAGGTAAGTAGTCAATGTAATAGAGCAGCAGGAAATGCTGGCAGAATGCTTGGTTGTGTAGGGAGAGGTATTAGCAGTAGGAAAAGGGAAGTGCTCATGCCACTGTACAGGGCAATGGTGAGACCTCACTTGGAGTACTGTGTGCAGTACTGGAGACCGTATCTCCAGAAGGATATAGACATCTTAGAGAGAGTTCAGAGAAGGGCTACTAAAATGGTGTACGGCTTGAAGGAGAAAAGTTACCAGGAAAGGCTTAATGATCTTAACATGTACAGCTTGGAAAAAAGACGAGACAGAGGAGATATGATAGAAACATTTAAATACGTAAAGGGAATCCACAAGGTATAGGAAGGGAGTATATTTAAACGGAAACAAAGTAGCAAAACAAGAGGACATAGTCTTAGATTAGAGGGGCAAAGGTTTAAAAGTAACATCAGGAAGCATTATTTTACTGAGAGGGTGGTGGATACATGGAACAGTCTTCCAGTTGAAGTGGTAGAGGCCAAAACAGTAATTGAATTTAAGCAAGCATGGGATAGGCATAAGGCTATCCTAAACAAAATATAAATACAGGTTAAGTATCCATGTAATTGGGCAGACTAAATGGGCCGAAAGGTTCTTATCTGTCGAAATTTTTCTATGTTTCTAAGGTGCAAAAGTGAGTTACAAAACATGATTAAAGTCTTCCATTCCTTTTATTGGCGAGTAAAAAAATGTAATTTGTGTAATAGTGAAGAAAGGGCTACTAAGAGGAGATATGACTGAATTGTTCAAGTACATACAAGAGGTTATTCAAAGAGCACCAAAATTTCACCGAAATGTCAGTGCTCTTTCGTTCGGTGCACTTCGGCACGATTCGGCAAGTTCAAATTGCAAACCATGCAGTGAATTCAGCATCCACCGCAGGGCCCCTGAAGTTTGCTAAATGGATCCGCCTAACCCCGCTGATAAACTGCCAGGTGCAGTTGACGATCTGCCGAACAGACCACCGAACGCAACTGCAAACCACCGAACTCAGCAGACGATCCACCAAACAGACCACCGAACGCAGCCGCAAACCGCCGAACGCAGCAGACGATCCACCGAACAGACCACCGAATGCAGCCACAAATCGCTGAACGCAGCCGACGATCCGCCGAACAGACCACCGAACACAGCCAGCCGCAATCCGCCCGAACGCATCTGATGATCCGACGAACAATCAGCCGCCAAACAGGGGTAAAAAGAGAAAAAAAAACCACAATTTTTAAAAGGCATTTTAATCAAAGATAATGAAAATGCTTGGAAATGATATATAAGGACCTATGAATAACAATAAAAAGGTCTGTTACAGAAAAAAAACCCGCTATTTAAAAAAAAATCTAAATCTCAAATTTCACCGAAAATATCCAGAAAATTCTAAAAAATAAATTAATAAAAAGACTTTCTGAAAAAAATAAACCGTTGAATAAAAATATTTAAAAAAACGATAATTTTATTTTACATTGGATCCTATGGGATTCCCCTGATTAAACATGTTGAAAAAAAGCACCGAAAATCAGGGCATTTCACTGACATTTTGGTTCAGGTCAGCGTTCTCTGAATAAATTAACCATTACTTCTCTATGGGGAATTTCCCTGCCGCTGAAGATCACCGACTTGCACCAAATTTCGCTGGCAATTCATCAATATTTGGCGAATTGCCAGCTTTCTGAATGGCTGAATTTCCACGAAATTGCACCGTATTATGAAATTCACTGTTCGGTGCAATTCGGTGGCAAGTTGGACTCTTTTTGAATAACCCCTAAGGGCAAATACAAAGGGTTCTCTGGTAACCTTTTTATTTCCAGGACTTACACTGGAAAGAAGGTCATTGATACTGAAGGCAAGTAGATAATATCAAATGCAAAGGACAGTGATTTGTTTTACAGTAAGAACAATAAAAATCGGAAATTATTTTTCTAAAAGGTGCTATACATTTCAATTTATGCCTTTAAAAAAATGTCTCAATGATTTTTTGGTAAAGTTGTAAAATATAATATAAGTGAATATAAGAATTAAAAAATTCAATATATTGCTTGCTGATCCAATGAGAAATTTGATTGCCGTTATGGAATCAAGGAAAGGATTTTATTTACTATTTTGGCACAATTGGAAAATGCTCCAAAACGGGTTTCCTCCTTCTTTTGGATCAACAGCAACATAAGGCATATTACAAAGTTCAAAGTTGTTGGATATTGGTAATTTATCAAGCCACATTACAATGTTTTATGATTTGAATATGTATATCCTATATTTAATTTAATATGTTTTATAACTGGAATAAAAACTTACCAAATGTCTGGGTGAGTGATGAGTTATTCGGGTTCACTACTGCTTGCACATCTTCCTTTGTGATGTCACCATTTTTTAAAGTCACTAGAGTTTCCTTTATGGATAGCTCATATGGCTCGTGCATCCTGTAAAATAGACACATACTGCATTATACGCGCTTGTAGCAAATCATCTAGTAATATTAATCAAATAGTGCGATTTTGATAATTGTCAGGATTTTAAAGGGATATTCTATTGAAAATAGAGTTCCCTTTTTTGTGTCCTTAACTACCTGTATTTGGGCAGATTCTGCTGACATACATATACACCAAATCCAGAAGTGCAACACCATCACATATATTTAATGCTATACAATATAAAACTGTGGTCTCCACAATGTACAATAAAATATATGTTATCGTGAATAAACTAGGGATGCACCAATACCACATTTAAGACCGAGTACATGTACTGATACTTTGCTTCAGGTACTCACCGATACCGAGTACCGATACTTTTATTTAAAGTCATGTGACGCTTTACAATAAATAATTTAGGATTTTTGCTGAAAGTCTGTCCAGTTTATGTTAATATTGAAATGTATGGCCAGACACCCCATTTATCCACTGCACAGCCTGCACACACCCTGACCACACACACCAGACTTCAGCTCAGATCAGGGATGTGTGGTGAGGACAGTGGATGGTGAGGCACTGGCTAGAATCAGAGCCAGATATGCACAGATATTAACTAACTTTCTACGGTTTGTGTTTAGCTGTAAATTAACTATTATTTACTATACCCACACATATTATATTACATTTTTCTTGCCATTAAATGGACTTTCTAAAGATACCATTATTTTCATCATATCATATATTTTACTATTTTAAAAAAAATGATAGAAGAACAGTTTTTCCGTGCCTGTGCCTGTCATACTCTTCATCCCCCACTATAGGGAGCAGAGGGAGCTGCCTGGGCCTGTCATACACTGTATCCGCCAATAGAGGGACCAGAGGGAGCTGAAGGCTGACCTCTTCCTGCCAGAGGCCAGCATCCAATGCATGCAGTTTTTTAAATGGCTTGGAACAATGGTGCTTTCCCTTTGGTCCAAGCTCTTCCATTGCTCTGTCAGGGCCTCATTGAAGCTTCGACGAGCAGTGTTCAGGAAGTAGACAGCATGCGTGTGTTCCTATTTGAACAGACGCACGGTGCAGGCTTCTTTGAGCAGCTTACGCGATTAGCGTAGCGGGGAAGCACACCATCCATTACGCAAATTGCGAAGGCTCTATAAAAGAATCTGCTCACTGCGCGAAGAGGACAGGGCCGACGGCGGGGGAGCACGGAGCAGGTGAGTTTATTTTATTATCTTAATGCATATCTTAACGCATAATGGCAGGGGAGGCTCTGCCTCACCTGCCTACCCTGACAGCATGTCCCTGGCTCAGATACATGTATACCCAGCACAGACCTCAGATACATGTTTACCCCACACAGACCTCAGACACATGTACTCCCCACACAGACCTCAAATACATGTACTCTCCACTCAGACCTCACTGTATATCCACACAGACCTCTATGTACTGTATAGCCACACAGACCTTACTGCTAAGGTGGTGTCAAAAGCAGACACATGACTCAAAACCTGGACTGCATTAAAAGCATTCTGCTAACATTCTCCTCCGGCTGGCCACGTGGGGATCGCAAGATGGTTCTGTGCCGCTGGCTGGCTGGGTGCCAGCACAGAACGATGGCCGATCGACGTCTGAGGGAGCGGGGCCTGGCGTGGTCACGAGGAGCCACCGGGTTTAAAGCAGGGTGCGAGTAGCTACTCGTCGCCCTGATGTGGAGTCTAGTTCCCGCATTGCCTGCATTTGCATTCCTATTGTATTACTAGTTGCCAACCCGTTTCAGTCTTCGAATCCTGCTCACGTTTTTGACCCGGCTTGTCTTTGACCATTCTTCTGCTTATCCCTTATTGCTATCGAGTATTGCGTGTTGTATGTTTAACCTTATGTGTGCCGCTTGGGGTTTTGCCTACCACTTTGGTAGATGCCCATCTCGCTCTGAGTTACTCTCTGCAGCCTTATCGGGATTGAGTTCTAAGCCCAAGGCCTCCGAGTATGTGTTATCCTGTCTTACTGTGCGATCAGTGAGAAACAATTGCGGTTTGTTTTCTGCTGCATACTATTATGAAAAATACGCTATGTGTACCAAGGTTGCCACCAGTTTAACACCAGCACGTTTGTCAGCAGACTCTTGTCATAACAATCTACTGTATAACCGGTTGGGTTTTTCCAAAAACGCTAAATCTGCCTATTACGTGACTGCCCTGCAGACTGCGCAATTCATCGACTGTCACAGAACTCTGCTGGAAAACCAGCGTGAAAATAATACTCACGTATTTAAGTCATCTGTATTGTTGACTAAAGTTGATGTATCCTCACTAAGTTGTCTTTTGGTCATGAAACCATTTGAGCTTAGTTGCAACTCTGGTTTGATTATATACTCCTTGGCTTTGGAGATTAAGTCTGTGTATGCCGATTGTTTTGTAACCGTCTGTCAGGTATATCTGTCCATTACGATCCCAACTCCGCTACTCTTGTGTGAGCGCCATATCACCCGTTACACAGTGTGCCATACCAGTGTGCCATACTTGGGGGCAATATCCAGTGGACCTGGGGGCACAATCCATGAGACCTGGGGGCACAATCCATGAGACCTGGGGGCACTATCTAGGAGACCTGGGGGCACTATCCATGAGACCTGGGGGTATTATCCATGAGACCTGGGGGCACTATCCATGAGACCTGGGAGCATTATCCATGAGACCTGGGGCATTATCCATGAGACCTGGGGCATATCCATGAGAGCGGGGCATTATCCATGAGACCTGGGGGGGGCATATCCATGAGAGCTGGGGCATTATCCATGAGAGCTGGGGCAATAGCCATGAGAGCTGGGGCAATATCCATGAGAGCTGGGGGGCATTATCCATGAGCTGGGCCATATTCATGTGAACTGGGGCAATATATACCCATATGAGCTGGGGTCAATAATATCCATATGAGCTGGGGTCAATAATATCCATGTGAACTGGGGAAAATAGTCTGGGGGCTGAGTGCTGTGTATATTATTCTGGGGGGGTGTATATGATGCCAAATGTTCTTTTGCTATACATGCATGTATTCTGTGTGTACTGTATTTGTACATGTACTGTGTGTGCACTATATATGTAGGGCCCCATCACCTCCTTAACCCTAGCACTCACACATGTGAGCGTTGGTGCTAGGTTAAATGAGGTTACTGCATGCTGCCCATATCACATCCTAGCACAGGACCCTCATATTACAATCCCAACGGTAACCGGTTAAAAAATCCAGGAGATTGTGCTTTTCAGCACGAGGTTACTGTACTTTGCGCTCCCTATACTTAACATGGGGAGCGCAAAGAGTAAATAGCGTTAGGATTACAAAGTCCTATGCTAATTACCATCCCGCCTTAGCTACAAAAGTTACCCACAGCTAGACGCTGGTGCTAAGTGATGCCGCTTCTGCAGAATCAGTCAGCACCAGCTGGAACCCCCCCAAAAATCACATACTTGCCTCTCATCCCACAGTGCAAAGGGTGGTCCGATCCACTGCTTCTGGTCGCGAGGAGCATCCAGGAGCTTAGCACTGCGCCACTGGTCGGGTACTCTGATTTTTAAAATTATGTGGGGGGGCACAATTTTCTGTCTTTGCCTCGGGTGCAAAAGGAGCTAGCTACGGCTCTGCTACCAGTGTGCCATAATACCAATATGCCATGTATACCAGTGTGCCATAATACCAGTCTGCCATGCTTACTAGCGTGCCATAATACCAGTGTGCTATGCATTTCAGCCTGGCATGCATACCATATGCCATAATATATAGGCATAATGTATACGCTACAAAAAAAATATCTGCCCAAGCCCAACACTAGAGAGTTTGGGTTTGGCCGGAAGAAAGGTGGCAACCCTAGGTCAGAAAGAGAGAGGTCAGAGAGAGAGGACATAGAGGCCGCAGAGAGAGCGGGGACATGGTGAGAAAGGGGTCACCGAGAGCGAGGGATCACAGAGAGCAAGAAGGAGGGTCACAGAGTGTGAGAGAGGGGTCTGAGAGAGGGAGAGGGTTACTGAGAGAAAGAGGGGTCTCATTCTTTGAGGGCTTTATAGGTGTGGAGCTCTGTGATACGCACATACACACCGCACATTACTGTGAAGTTAATTGCTGTGGAGCTCTGTGTTTGGTAATATGCATCACTATGAGGAGATGCAGACCAGCTTGGCACAGAAGGGGGGGGGGCAGAAAAGTACATCTTCTGTACACAAAAATCCTTGCACCAGCCTTGCTGGTGAAAAATCCTTGCATCCCTGCACACATTTGCCGAGTCTGGAAGGGAAGACCAGGACAGGTCCTGTTCTGACTCCTCCTTAATGCTGACCATCAGCTGCTGACGTGAGTCATGTGACGCAGCGTGCCAGTGCCACGCTTCAGTGCTGTGGCGCAGGAAGGAGCAGCCTGCTGAGCAAGAGGCTCCACACAGTTGGTCGTCCATAAATTGCGGCACAAACTTAAAAAAATACCCCCCAACGTACCTATGATTTATTTATTGAACATGGCTGTTTTTAATTATAAAAATAAACTTAAAAATATATTAGCATTTATTTGCACAAGATGCTTTCTGCAAAGGCATATGATGCAAATTAGTCCACTTTTTGCATTTGAACAATTTGCATCAAACTGATTTCAGTACAGGACAGACACAGGTGAAGGAAATCATTGGATTATGATAGAGGCTTCAACTACCAGTTGTGTGCTGTAAGTGGAAGGGGGGGGGGTGACGTCATCTAGAGATTTTTTTTTAATATTTTTTTTTTTTAAGATGGTATGCATGAAAAATTCATATTATAGTGATTTCATTGATTTTACAACGTGTGAAGCATTAACATTGCGTAGACACAGTGGCGAGGTGGAGTTGGAGTGTGGCACAATTCTTGCCTTGCCCTGGGTGTTGGCAACCCACGCTACGCCACTGGACAATACCGCACCTAAACTGCCCAAGCAGTTGAACAATCAACTCTTGAAGAGTCAAAGATCACTTTTTCTTTCACTTTTCCATGAGTAAAAATGTTCTTGTATAACTTATGCATGTCAAGGATATTGGCATGATTCTTGTATTTAATGACAGAGCTGATTTGTGTGAGTTGCTCCATATGCACCTTTGTATCATTCACAGACTAGGGGGGTTATTCAGAGAGGTCCGAATTGTGTCCGAAATTTAACCGGACACTGAATTTCAGCGAACGGGGACATTTCGGGGGCCATTCGGCTATTTAGAGAACTGGCAATTCGCCAAATATTTTTGCCAATTGCCTGCACGTATGGTGCCTGTTCGAGGGCAGTGAACTCCCCCATAGAGAAGCAATGGTTAATCTATTCAGAGACACCGAAGAGCAGAGAAATGTCAGTGAAATGCCCTGATGTTCGGTGGTTTCATTCGTCAGGTTTATTCAGGTGAATCCCATAGACTTCAAACAAAAAACACACACAAAATATCTCAGTTGAAAATTCCCCTGAGAAGTAGGTTGATTCCTCACAAGCATTTAAAATAGCAATCTTTAATGTGAATATTGTATTAAAATAGAAACAACAACATATATGGGGCCACATTACAATCTTGTTGCTAACATTAGCGCTCACCTGCGTGAGCATTAAACTTCCTGGCGGTATTCCCGAGTGTGTAACCCCGAGCCACACTCGGGCTGGATGTTTTCTCACCTCCTTCTGGCTCCCTCGCTGTCCCCCGCAGTGTGATCACGGCGAGCTGCTTCCTGGAAGGCTCCCTGCGAGTCACATGGTGCAGGGTGGGCGGGAACCATCAGCAAATTTATAAACAATTCATAAAATACTGTACTCCAAAGTGTAATGTTCATGAACGGCCACTGGTTGGCACTACAGGATAAGAAATAGACCATACATCCTCTTACGCTTGTTTTCAGACCGATTTCAGTGTTTTTTTTTTCTTTATTTTATAGAATATCATTTATTTGCATTATTTTGGATAATTATTTTTGGGATGATAAATTATTATTTCGTGTTTCAAACTTTATCGGACTCCGTGTATTTACTAATTTTTTATTTATTTATTTATTTATTTATAAAGGATTTTACCAGTAAGGACTCTTGATTGCACGGATTTCAGTGCGTGATTCCTAATTATTACAGGCTAAGGCTAGGGTCAGACTGAGGCAGTGCGAACGCGCGTTCTGGCGCACATAATCACGGCCGCACTAGCAGCAGATGACGGGCAATGACAGCCAATATACGAAGTACGGTCGCACAAAAGTCCGGCCGCGCAACGCAAGTGGAAAATGAACGCATTTTTTCGAGAACGTTAAACCGCTGGTACTGACGTACAGAGTGCGCTGCGGCCGCATAGCAGCGTGTGTGCGTGATTAGGAGACGTCAGACGCTGCTAGTGTGCGGCCAACATAACGTTCAAACTTTTCACCCCATCGTCATGAAATACGTCCAGAATTGCGCATCGTCTGACCACTTAAGCGTATTCCGTGAAAAAATGCGTGCGCACGCATCGACGTACATTTTGACGGTGGCCGCAGAAAATGCGCTCATCTGTCCCTAGCCTAACTATGTACAAAAACACGTTTCCTTTAAAAAAAATTGAGACGCTTTTAGACACGAAATTTTAAAAAAATTAGACAGCCAGGGAGGTTAACGTTAGCCGCGGTGGCTACTGCATATTACTGTCAGGGGAACTGAGCATTGTGGTCAGGTGTGAGCCAGCTCCGGAACGGCAACAGCTGGGCTCGGCGGCGACAGCGATGCTGGAGAGGCAACTGCTGGGCTGCAGTGAGGCATATTAAAGAAGCAGGTTGCAGGGCTAATCAAGGAGTTTATTATTAACTGATTAAAACAGCAGAAGTAAAATAAATAGGAAAACAGAAAAAGAGGGTGAGGTACTGCAATGAATTGAAGCAGAGTGGAGAGATAAAAGAAAAGGGCTGAATCAACGGAGGGATGGCTGAAACTGATGAGATTGGGAGTAAGGGTGCAGAACCAGATATTAGAGGGAGCTACAGATAGATGAAGGGATTGAGGAACACAATATATATAAGAAACAGAACTGAATATACACTGAGGATTAATAGGGCAGACAATAACACTAACAGAGAAATGATACAGAATAGTAAAGCACTAATAATGTCCGTGGCAAGGTATCCAGATCAGATGGGTAGCGGATCGGATGGGTAGTGGATCAGGATGGTTAGCAGATCAGGAACAGGGAGCTTAGCAGGTCACAGGTCAGCTTGGAAGCTCAGCTCTGACAACTAAGAACAAGCATCTAAGGGAGGGTGGAACTCCCTTATAAGGAGGGCTCATTAACAAGAGATCTGATGAACTTGTGGTCTTATGAAAGAACTGCAGGTTTCATGCAAGTCCACAGTAACCTGTATTAAGAAAAATAGGGGCTGCCAGGGTTTAGGACATGTGGTTCCTGACAGGACTCCCCTTTAAAGGCTGAGCACCGAGCAGCCAAAAGCTTGGCTAGGGCCGGAGGAACATCCAAAAAGGTCCCTTGCACAACGTAGGGACAGAAATCCATAGACAGGTCAGAAACATACGTGGTCCTCTGGTGTGACTGTCCATAAACAGGTTTAGCTATACGGCTATGAGGGATGGGAGTGTCAATGTTCCTAATTCCCAAAGCCCTCTGTGGCGTGATAGCTGGGCTTGGCGGTGACAGCAGCTCTGGAACGGCAACAGCTGGGCTCGGCGGCGACAGCGATGCTGGACAGGCAACTGCTGGGCTCGATGGCGACAGCGATGCTGGAGAGGCAACTGCTGGGCTCGGCAGCGACAACAATGCTTGCGTGGAAACTGCTGGGCTCTGCGGCGACAGTGATGCTGGAGAGGCAACTGTTGGGCTCGGCGACAGCGATGCTAGAGAGGCAACTGCTGGGCTCGGTGGCAACAACGATGCTTGCGTGGCAACTTCTGGGCTCTGCGGCAACAGCGATGCTGGAGAGGCAACTGCTGGGCTCGGCGGCGACAGCTATGCTAGAGAGGCAACTGCTGGGCTCGGCATTGACAGTGATGCTGGAGAGGCAACTGCTGGGCACGGCAGCGACAGTGATGCTGGAGAGGCAACTGCTGGGCCGGACGGCAACAACGATGCTTGCGTGGCAACTGCTGGGCTCTGTGGCGACAATGATGCTTGCGTGGCAACTGCTGGGCTCGGCGGCGACAGCGATGCTGAAGACAGTTCTCAGTGGTGACAGCAGCTCCGGAACAGCAACAGCTGGGCTCGGTGGCGACAGCGATGCTGGACAGGCAACTGCTGGGCTCGGCGGCGACAGCGATGCTGGAGAGGCAACTGCTGGGCTCGGCAGCGACAACGATGCTTGCGTGGAAACTGCTGGGCTCTGCGGCGACAGCGAAGCTGGAGAGGCAACTGCTGGGCTCGGCAACAGCGATGCTAGAGAGGCAACTGCTGGGCTCGGCGGCAACAATGATGCTTGCGTGGCAACTGCTGGGCCCTGCGGCAACAGCGATGCTGGAGAGGCAACTGCTGGGCTCAGCGGCGACAGCTATGCTGGAGAGGCAACTGCTGGGCTCGGCAGCGGCAGTGATGCTGGAGAGGCAACTGCTGGGCTCGGCAGCGACAGTGATGCTGGAGAGGCAACTGCTGGGCCGGAAGGCAACAACGATGCTTGCGTGGCAACTGCTGGGCTCTGCGGCGACAATGATGGTTTCGTGGCAATTGCTGGGCTCGGCGGCGACAGCGATGCTGAAGAGGCAACTGCTGGGCTCGGCGGCGACAGCGGTTTGTCTCTGCGGTGACGGTGGGTTCATGGCGACACTTGAATAGCCATGGCGACGCTAGGCAGGCAGGCAACTGTGGCTTGACTTGGTTGGGAGGCAACCATGGCTTGACTCGGTTGAGAGGCAACCATGACTTGACTTGGTTGGGAGGCAACCATGGCTTGACTTGGTTGGGAGGCAACCATGGCTTGACTTGGTTGGGAGGCAACCATGGTTTGACTTGTGTGGAAGGCAACCGTGGCTTGACTTGTTTGGAAGGCAACCGTGGCTTGACTTGGTTGGGAGGTGTCACGGTTCACGCCGTCGCCTCCGTGGCAAGAAGGCCAAAGGTGGTACTGCACCCTCCTGACTGGATCTATACAGCATCTTTCTGGCTACGCCACCTTGCACTTTCCCTCAGGCTGTGTGAACTTCAGGTGCTACCACTAATAGACCTGTCATTCCCTTTATAAGGGTGGAGCACCCATGATCCAGTGCTGCATTGTCTCACTTACTCCCTGGTAGCCTTCCTCCTAGACCTGTTCCCATCCTCTGCTATTATTGATTCCGCGTGTACCGACTTCTTGCTTTGGACATTGACTACGTTTGCCAGCCGCCTGCCACAACCTATTGCATGAACTATATGACCACGTATACTGCCTGCTGCTACCAAGCATTCCAGTGCCAGCTGCTGCCAAGCATCCAGTGCCAGCTGCTGCCAAGCATCCAGTGCCTGCTGCTGCCAAGCATCCAGTGCCAGCTGCTGCCAAGCATCCTGTGCCCGCTGCTGCCAAGCATCCTGTGCCCTCTGCTTCCAAACCTCCAGTGCCCTCTGTTTCCTGTCTCGTGTTGTATGTAAGTCTCCTGCTGTGTTTTCCCTCAGTGTCTCCCTGTATCTGGTTCCTCCCTGCATTGCCTCCCCAGACATCTCCATTTCTGCCCTGTCCATATTGTTGTATATTTACAATAAACCCCCTTTTTACTTCATCTACGTGGCTCAGCTTGTTTTATCACCGCACATCGGGCTCATACCCTATTCCCCTCTGCCAGGACCGTGACAGGAGGCAACCGTGGCTTGACTTGGTTGGTCCTCTGTGAATAGAGGATCGTGGTACAGCTGACAGCTGGGTCTGGAGTGGGTTTATGTATTAGAGCCAATGCACACTGTACCTGAGACTGAAGAGACTCGTGGTTGTGCTGGATGTCTGTTATGGTACCGGTGAGGTTATTTACCTGGGACTGCAGATACAAGTATCAGGACTTCGCTAGATAGTTCAGCTTGGCTTGGGCTTATCAGCGACAACGATGCTGGAGAGGTAACTGCTGGGCTCTGCGGCGACAGCGATGCTGGAGAGGAAACTGCTGGGCTCTGTGGCTCTGTTTTTTTCTTTTTTCTTTACCACATTCGTCTGCTTGTCGGGTTTTTCCGGCGTCTGCTCTGCGCTGTAATCGGCGGCTTGTCGGGTTTTTCCACCGTGTTCGGTGGGGTTTTGCAGGGGTTTCTGCAGGGGTTTTTGCGGGCTTTTGGTGAGTGTTCGGTGACTGTTCAGCGAGTGTTCGGTGAGTGTTCGGCGGGTGTACGGCGCGTGTTCTGTGGGTTTGTGGCAAGTATTCCCTGCACTACAGGGCCCTGTGGAGCTTGCTGAATACACCGCAGGGTCGACAAACTAGGAATCGCCGAATCGCCCCGACGTGCAGGGAACGAAAAGTCACAAGGATGGTGTAAACGTAATCAGAGCTGTTGTAAACTTAACAGCTGCATAGACTATGGGCCTATGCACTAGTGAACGCTAACTTTAGCGTTCAGGTGAGTAAGCGTTAAAGTCAGGATTAGTGACTTTTACACATGCCCCGATATTACATTCCTAACGCTAAACAGCTAAAAGATCCGTCTGCACATGTGATTGCTCTAGCTTCCGCGAGCTTACTGTACTTTGCGTATCCTATGCTTAACATGGAGAGCGCAATCAGTTATTAGTGTTAGAAAGTACTTTGTAATACCTTATTTATTCTATCTGTTGGTGTACCTCAAGGCTCTGTCCTTGGTCCTCTGCTCTTTTCCATCTACACCTCCTCCCTGGGCAAAATCATCAACAGCTTTGGCTTTAATTACCACCTCTACGCTGATGACACTCAGATCTACCTCTCTACCCCTGATCTCTCTCCCCCTGTCCTCTCAAAAGTCAGTGACTGTTTATCTGGCATCTCCTCCTGGATGGCCTCCCACCACCTAAAGATCAACATGTCAAAGACTGAACTCCTACTTATTCCTCCCTCCAATGCCTCCCCACCTCGTGACTTCTCTATCACAGTGGAGGGTATCACCATCTCCCCATCAACCAAGTTCGCTGCCTTGGAGTTACACTTGACTCTGCTCTTTCCTTCATCCCCCACATCAAGTCTCTTTCCTCCTCCTGCCGATACCAACTGCGTAATATTTCCAGAATTCGGCCATTTCTTACCGCTGTCACCACAAAACAACTCATACACGCCCTGGTAATCTCCCGACTCGACTATTGCAATAATCTCTTATCTGGCCTCCCTCTGTCCCGCCTCTCCCCCCTACAATCCATCCTGAACGCCTCCGCCAGGCTACTTCACCTCACCCGCCGCTCTGTCTCTGCCGCTCCCCTCTGCGAGTCCCTTCACTGGCTCCCCATCCACTGCAGAATTAAGTTCAATATCCTTATCCTTACCTACAAAACCCTCACTAACTCAGCTCCCCACTACCTGTCCTCACTAATCACCAAATACACCCCAGCCCGCTCCCTAAGGTCAAACAGTGACCTGCGCCTAGCTTCTCCCCGCATCACCTCTTCCCATGATAGACTGCAGGATTTCTCACTCGCAGCCCCCACTCTCTGGAACGCTCTCCCTCGTACTGTCAGACTTTCCCCTAACTTCTCTTCCTTCAAACGCTCCCTGAAAACATTCCTATTTAGGGAAGCCTACCACCCAACTCACTGACGCAACCATCAATCACTCTCACCTTACAGTCCTCTCCTCCTGTTTCCAACCCCAACCCTCCCAGATTGTGAGTTCCTACGGGAATAGGGCCCTCATCTCCTCCTGTACTGTTTGTCAAATGTTGTTCAATGTATTGTAACCCTGTCTATACTGTGCTTATTGTACAGCGCTGCGGAATATGCTGGCGCTTTATAAATAAAGAATAATAAATAATAATACTTACCAACACTGATGGGTTAACTGATTTTTTTTTTTTACTGGCTCCCAAAAGCTGGTGCTAACTGATATTCGCTTTTGCAGAATTATGTAGCAACAGTTCCCCCCCAATAAATCAGATACTTGTAATGTTTAGCAGTGGCGTAGCGTGGGGGGGGGGACTTGGGGGCGGTGGCCCTGGGCGCAAATTTCTCTGGAGGTGCATAATTTCAAAAGAAATTTGCACCCCTAAAGGTTTCCAGCAGCTGGTCAGGATCACTGGTGTCGGTGAGCCGCCGCAGCCCTTGCATCGGATTGTGTGATCTACTGAACTCTCGAGGTGTAGCAGGGCACAGGAATCAGGATGACGCTGCTGTCAGCAGCTGACTTGAGTGAATAACGTGACCCCCATCACGCCTGTGCCAGACTTCCCCACTGTGACGAGGGAGGGAGCAGCCTGCGTGCCGAGCCGAGCAGGAGGCTGAGGCCGACTGCTGCTGTGTGTGAGTATCTCCCTCTGTATCTTTAAAATGTCAGAGTCTTTGATAAACAGAGCAAGCTCTGATAAAAAAAAAAGTATAATGGGATGAGGGGGCACCAGGAGGACAGAAAACGTATGTGAAATTCCCTCCCTGCCTGATGACTGCCTCTCCCTGTGCAGTTGTCTATGGATGCTTCTCAAACGCTGATCGCCCCCCCCCCCATCCTCTGAGGCAGCCAGAGATGTGATAAGAGTAGGGAAGCCCTTTCCTTAACTCTCTGTGTGTCAGAGAGCAAAGGGGTCTCAGTAAAGGCAGGGTGCAGCTCAGTGGTGTATTTAGGTTTTGTGCTGCCCTAGGCCTGACTAAACTCGTGCACCCCAAAATTTAAATTTGAGGCAGCCCTTCCTGTCAAGGGCACACCTCTTCCTGGTTAATACCCACCCTTCCTCTTTAAGCTCCACCTTTTCCTCTTAGAGCTCTGCCTTTTCCTCTCTTTATATTAAAAGTGGATACCAAGTGCATACTTGTATATTTTGTATACCATTTCAAATGTATCTATTAGGGATGTGCGTTTCGGGTTTCGGAATTTCGGAATTTTCACAAAATTTCCCGATTCGTGTCTTCGGATTCGGCCGAATTTCTGAATCAGATCGGACCCGAAAACTGATAGATCCGAAAAGTTTTCCGAGCCGAAACGAAATATTTTTGGAATTTTCGAATGGACTTGAAATGTGTCAAATCGAAATTTATTTTCGCTCTATTCATGATTTCGGTTCCATTCGTGATTTCGGTTCCATTTCGGTAATTCTGGACATCGTATATTTAACTATTATCGGTTATATCGCTGATTCTGTAAATTTTGTATTTGTAAATGCGTATTTTTGATCAACTATTTTTTCGTTTTAAAACCTTTTGTTCTGGTTTTTATTTTTAAAGTCAGACCATTTGGGTCAGTTTAGCGTTTTTTAAATCGTTTTGTTCATTTTTTTTGTTCCTTGGCTTTCATAACATTTTAATATGATTAAATAAAGTTGTGAAATGTATATTCATAAGAAAAAAAGGATCTTTATTTAATAAAAAAAAAACACGATAGAATCGCCAGAATTATCGTATCGACAGAATGAATTATCGGATCCGAAAAACAAACCAAAAATTTATTATAAAAAAATATATAAAGTATAAAAAAAGTAAACCATAGTAGTTTACGTCAAAACGAATAGAGTTTGACACTTTGAAACGAGGAGAACAGACGTTCCGAAAAAAAAACGAAAATTTCCGAAATCACGAAAGGGTGATACAAAAAACGAGCAAAGTGACCCGAAAACACGAAAAATGGTCGATATTCCGAAAAAAAATGTACACGAAAAACGAGCCGAACCGAACCAAATCGAAACAGAAATCGGTCGAATGGAGCCGAATCGAAAATTTTAAACATCCGAACGAATCGAACCGAATCGAACCGAAAAAAAAATCGGTGCACAAGCCTAGTATCTATTGAGATAAATAAAATTATGAAATGTTTAAATTCAAGCATTATTACAAAGAACAGCCACGCATGTCAAGTATACTGGATCACAGACGCTCTAATTGGTTTGAACAATAAAATCCACAGAAACGTGCCCTGCATATGAGCGTATCACAGAGCTGCACAGCAATAAAACCCACAGAAATGGGCACTGTGTATGAGCATATCAGAACTGCACAGCAATAAAGCTCACAGTAATGTGCAGTGTGTATGAGCGTATCCAAGAGCTCCAGGGCAATAAAACTCACAGTAATATGCAGTGTGTATCACAGAATCCACAGCAATAAAACTCCCAGCAATGCAATGTGCAGTGTGTAGGAGTGTATCAGAATCCACAGCAATAAAACTCCCAGCAATGCAATGTGCGGTGTGTGTGTCAGCGTATCAGAATTCACAGCAATAAAACTCACAGCAATGCAATGTGTGGAGTGTGTCAGCGTATCAGAATCCACAGCAATAAAACTCCCAGCAATGCAATGTGCGGTGTGTATGAGTGCATCAGAATCCACTGCAATAAAACTCCCAGCAAACCGAGTGAATATGAGCACACATCAATTATTTATTCTATATTTGCCGGCCTCCGTCCGCAGTAGGGCTGTGTGCAGAGTCAGCAGAGACTGTGTACGGACTCAGCAGGAGGTCCCTCCAGGCCACGATAGGATCGCGGCTGTGCCAGTGCGTGGAGCCATCTTGTCAGCTGTGGAGTGCCACTGCCAGAGGGTGCACCGTGGCTTTGATTCCCTTCCCGGTGGGTGTTCAGTCCAGAATAGAGTGAGAGTCTGTGTTAAGTAACAATAGGTGCTTTAAAACTGGGCCTTTAGCGTCGTCAACAGTGCCGTCACACCATAACCTCACTGAGGATATGAATCTAATACAGGCATCAGTGGCAGTGCACCCAAATATTGTGCTTTTGGTGCCAGGCCTGCAAGTACTATCATACAGTAACACCTCTGTAGTATTGTGGAAGAATGCAGGGGTGGACCTTGCGGTACTATATTAAAAAGATATGCATCTGTTAAAGGCATCAGTGCACCCAGATATTGTGCTTTTGGTGCCAGGCCAGCAAGTGCATTCATACAGTAACCCCTCTGTGGTATTGTGTAAGAATGCAGGGGTGGACCATGTGGTCCTATATTAAAAAGATATGAATCTGGTAATGGGCGTCAGTGCACCCAGATATTGTGCTTTTGGTGCCAGGCCAGCAAGCACTATCATACAGTAACCCCTCTGTGGTATTGTGGAAGAATGCAGGGGTGGACCTTGCGGTCCTATATTAAACAGATATGAATCTGGTAATGGGCGTCAGTGCACCCAGATATTGTGCTTTTGGTGCCAGGCCAGCAAGTGCATTCATACAGTAACCCCTCTGTGGTATTGTGGAAGAATGCAGGGGTGGACCATGTGGTCCTTTATTAAAAAAATATGAATCTGGTAATGGGCGTCAGTGCACCCAGATATTGTGCTTTTGGTGCCAGACTGCCAGGCCAGCATGTACTATCATACAGTAACCCCTCTGTAGTATTGTGGAAGAGTGCAGGGTTGGACCCTGCAGTTAAAAAAATGTAATTGATATAGATGTGGCACAGGCATCATTGCAGCCAAATATTGCGCCTTTCATGGCAGCAAGTGCCTTCACACCGTAACCCTTTTGTGGTATTGTGGAAGAGTGCAGGGTTGGACCCTGCGGTTCAAAAAATTTAAATGATATAAATGTGGCACAGGCGTCAGTGCATCCAAATATTGTGCCTTTCATGGCAGCAAGTGCCTTCACACCGTAATCCCTTTGTGGTATTATGGAAGAGTTCAGTGCTGGAGGTTTTGTGAATGCAGACGACATCCCCGATCTATTCCGTTACTTCAGCATCAGGGGATTGATAGCTGCTGATCCAGGACTGATTCATTTTTATAAATGTCAGCCGGTCTACAGAATCGGTGGACAGATGCACTCTTTTGTCTGTGACAAAACCTCCAGCGGCACTGAACGTCCTTTCGGAAAGCACGCTAGATGAAGGGCAACCTAGTAGCTGCATAGCATATAGGCTAAATTCTGGCCAGTGATCCAATCTCAAAACCCAGTAAGCCAGTGGATCATCTGCTGGAAAGGTATCCAGGTCTGCCCTTGCCCCTAGGTAGTCCTGCACCATATGGTGAAGACGCTGGCAATGAGTGCCTACATTTGACGTCCCTGGGCGTCGTGGACTAAAAAAATTAAAAAATGCATCAGTCAAGCGGCCCTGGCATTCACCACTATTCCTCTGATCACCCACAGCCTCAGAAGCACGTGTGTCATCACTTGGTAACCTACCAGTGCCCAGGGGCGGATCCAGAGACTAGTCTCGGGAGGGGCACTGACAGAAAATAAGGTGTTTTAGCAAGAGAGTCCGACTCACGAGAATTTACAGAGGGCCCGGCTCACAGGAGCTTACAATCTAGAGGAGCAGAGGGCCCGGCTCACAGGAGTTTACAATCTAGAAAAGCAGAGGGCACCCAGGAGCTTACAATCTAGAGGAGCAGAGGGCACCCAGGAGTTTACAATCTAGAGGAGCAGAGGGCACCCAGGAGTTTACAATCTAGAGGAGCAGAGGGCACCCAGGAGCTTACAATCTAGAGGAGCAGAGGGCACCCAGGAGTTTACAATCTAGAGGAGCAGAGGGCACCCAGGAGTTTACAATCTAGAGGAGCAGAGAGCCCCCAGCTCACACATGGATTTGCCCCCCAGCTCATGGATTTGCCCAGCTCATGGATTTACCCCCAGCTCATGGATTTGCCCAGGTCATGGATTTGCCCCCAGGTCATGGATTTGCCCAGCTCATGGATTTGCCCCCCAGCTCATGGATTTGCCCAGCTCATGGATTTGCCCCCAGGTCATGGATTTGCCCAGCTCATGGATTTGCCCCCAGGTCATGGATTTGCCCCCAGGTCATGGATTTGCCCAGCTCATGGATTTGCCCCCAGGTCATGGATTTGCCCCCTGCTCATGGATTTGCCCAGCTCATGGATTTGCCCCCCAGCTCATGGATTTGCCCAGCTCATGGATTTACCCCCAGCTCATGGATTTGCCCAGCTCATGGATTTACCCCCAGCTCATGGATTTACCCCCAGCTCATGGATTTGCCCAGCTCATGGATTTACCCCCAGCTCATGGATTTACCCCCAGCTCATGGATTTACCCCCAGCTCATGGATTTGCCCAGCTCATGGATTTACCCCCAGCTCATGGATTTACCCCCAGCTCATGGATTTGCCCAGCTCATGGATTTACCCCCAGCTCATGGATTTACCCCCAGCTCATGGATTTACCCCCAGCTCATGGATTTACCCCCAGCTCATGGATTTGCCCAGCTCATGGATTTACCCCCAGCTCATGGATTTGCCCAGCTCATGGATTTACCCCCAGCTCATGGATTTGCCCAGCTCATGGATTTACCCCCAGCTCATGGATTTACCCCCAGCTCATGGATTTGCCCAGCTCATGGATTTACCCCCAGCTCATGGATTTACCCCCAGCTCATGGATTTGCCCAGCTCATGGATTTACCCCCAGCTCATGGATTTACCCCCAGCTCATGGATTTGCCCAGCTCATGGATTTGCCCCCCAGCTCATGGATTTGCCCAGCTCATGGATTTGCCCCCCAGCTCATGGATTTGCCCAGCTCATGGATTTGCCCCCTGCTCATGGATTTGCCCAGCTCATGGATTTACCCCCAGCTCATGGATTTGCCCAGCTCATGGATTTACCCCCAGGTCATGGATTTGCCCAGGTCATGGATTTGCCCAGCTCTCACCTGGATATTGCTCCAGCCTCCAGCTCCGGTGTTCAGGGGACCCAGATGCCGCCGGGCAGCGCAGGAGCGCCTGCCCGGTCCTGAAGAGTGCGTCCTTGTAAAGGGGAGGCGGCTGCGTGCGTGCGCAGGTCACGCGGTCCGGCCAGTCAGGTGGTACAGAGACTCAGTACCACCTGATTAGCCGGACCACGTGTGACCGGCTGCGCCTGCACGCAGCCGCATCCCCTTTACAAGGACGCACTCTTCAGGACCGGGCAGGCGCTCCTGCGCTGCCCGGCGGCATCTGGGTCCCCGGCTCAAATCTCGGGGGGGGCAATTGCCCCGTTGCCCCCCCCCTGGATCCGCCCCTGCCAGTGCCTGGAAAGGTGTTACACAAGTGTCGCTTTAGAGCGTCCTCAAGTTTATTCATCTGTGCGGGCAGGATGAGCTCTGCAACTTTACCCTTGTATCGTGGATCAAGAAGGGTTGCCAACCAGTAATGATCCCTCTCCTTGATAGCACGAATCCTGGGGTCCTTTAGCAGGCTTTGCATTATAAGGGAGCCCATGCAGCGTAGGTTGGAGGTGGCAATAGCTTCCGAGTCTTCCTGGTCAATGAAAAAAGAGGGGTTGTCTGTGGAGGCGCTAATTAATGAATGTAGAATTTGGGGTTGTAGCCTACAAGGTGTTGCACATAATCTCAACAAAATGTGCAAATACAATAAAGGAAACAGTAAGGGGTCCTAGTGGCGCATCAGTATTTCTATAAATCCCATTTGCCTTGGCCCGAAAAAGGCCCTTGAGGTGCTCGTGTAGGAGCCTAGGATCTATAAGTGTCGCCAAGAACCTTCAGGTCCAAAGAGGCGTACAATGACAGTAAATGTGCAAAATAGCAGTCAATACGTAAATTCACAGTATGCAGTTCAGTAGATAATAACAATGCAAAAATTGTGCGTAACAATTAAGTGCATGTGCTTATGAAAAAAACATTCCTCAATAAAGTGCATACATAGATTGTTTAAACACATACTTATAGATCCTAGGCTCCTACACGAGCACCTCAAGGGCCTTTTTCGGGCCAAGGCAAATGGGATTTATAGAAATACTGATGCGCCACTAGGACCCCTTACTGTTTCCTTCCTGGTCAATGAGGATGACCCCATCGTGTACTTCCTCCTCCCAGCCACGCACTAGCCCTTGTGTTTCTGGGCACACAAAACCCTCCCTTGAGGAATCCCCACCTTCAATGCCCCCACTACTTAAATATTCCTCCTCCTCCTCATCCTCCTCCTGTTTGATCTGAGTAGGACCCGCTGGAATGCTGTCTGCGGAATGACTGGGGCCTTCAGAGCTAGGAAAGGCCTCCTCTTCCTCCCACTGCTCTGCCTCTAGAGCCACATCTATAATTCCCCACAGAGTGTGCTCCAGCAGGAACACTAAAGGAATTGTGTCACTGATGCATGCACTGTCCCTGCTCACCATCCTCGTTGCCTCCTCAAATGGTGACAGTACAGTGCATGCATCCTTGATCATCAGCCACTGCGGGGGGAAAAAAAAACAAGTTGACCTGAACCTGTCCTTGTGCCATACTCACACAGGTACTCGTTGATGGCCCTCTGCTGCTTGTGCAGATGCTGCAGCATTGCTAATGTCGAGTTCCACCTGGTGGGCATGTCACAGATCAGACGGTTTGTGGGAAGGTGGAATTCTCTTTGAATTTCTGCCAGGCGAACGCTTGCTGGGAATGACCGTCTGAAGTGGCTGCAGACTTTTCTGGCCTGGCTGAGAAGCTCTGCCAGCCCTGGGTACTTGGTTAGGAAACGCTGTACCACTAGATTTAGGACGTGTGCTAGGCATGGTACATGTGTCAATTTACCCTTGCGTAGGGCGGAGAGAAGGTTGCTGCCAGTATCACAGATGATCATTCCCAGCTGAATCTGGCGTGGTGTTAACCATCTCTGCACCTGGCCCTGCAGAGCTGACAGAATTTCTGGCCCGTTGTGGCTCCTGTCCCCTAAACAAAACAGCTCAAGCACAGTATGGCTTCTTTTTGCTTGAGCCATTGCGTAGACCCCGTCAGGCGTCGGTTTAACGGCCACTTTGCCAGAGACACAGAAGGAGGAGGAGGAGGAAGAGGGAGAGGTGGTGGTGGTGGAGCAGACAGACCTCAAACAAGCAGCTTTCTGGAGGCGTGGTGGATGAACAAGCTCCAGCACAGAGCCCTGTCTTGGATCCCTCCCAGCTGCAATCAGAGTTACCCAGTGTGCCGTGAAGGAAATGTAACGACCCTGTCCATGCTTGCTGGACCACGTGTCTAAAGTCACATGCACCTTGCTGCTGACTGCCTTTCCCAATGACTCAATAACATGTCTTCCACGTGCTGGTATAGTGCTGGAATGGCCTTGCGTGAAAAGTAATGGGGTTTTGGAACCTGCCACTGTGGTACAGCACATTCAGCAATTTCATGGAAGGGAGCAGAGTCCACCAGCTGTAAAGGCAGCAGCTGCAATGCGAGTAATTTTGCTAAGCTGGCATTTAGACGCTGTTCTTGGGGATGGTTGGGACTATATTTTTTCTTATGCTGCAGCAGCTGCGGCAACGTAATCTGACTGCGTAAATCTTCAGATGGGATGCTGTGACATTGTGAGGAAGGACCTGGTACATCCATTACTGCAGCATCATCCCTGTCAGTGGAGGTTGTAGGCAATGACATGGCAGGACATACAGTGGGGGTAGAGACAGATGAGGAGGAGGACCTACGCAAAGTTTCGCGCCAACGGGATGTGTGGCAGGAGGTCATATGTCGCCTCAAGCACGTGGTACCCAAGTGTCCGGTGTCTTTCCCATGCTTAAGCCTCATCTGACATAGATTACAAATAGCAACGGTGGGGTCTGCTGCACATTTCTTAAAGAACTCCCAACAGACAGCAGAGTTCCTGCGTGTGTGCTTTGAGACAACAGCGCTCTGCACCGGAGCAGCTCTGACGCCTTGGACTGGCTAGTGCTACGGTTGGTCATAGAGGATGTTGTGCCTTGTGTTTGCTGTGCCTCCTCCTCCTCCCCCTCCTGCTCACTTGTTTCCTCTGTTCGATCTGGCCCCCAGGTGGAGTCAGTGACCTCATCATCAATGTCATCTTCACCCCCTATCTCCTCGTCACTGGAGCCAACTTGGCAGTATGCTGCAGCTGCTGGGGCAACATGAGTGCCAGTTATTTGTGTGTCATCACTGGCACCCCCTTCCTCTAGGTTGATTATACTCCCTTCCTCAACCTCAGAGATTGAATCAGAGCACTGTACTTGCTGCACATCCTCAAGCAGCATGTCACTGTCATTGTAGTCAAACAATTCAGCTGACTCCTCCGTGTGTGATAGCGAGGCTACGGCAGGAGTAGCTGTGGACATGGAGGCTGTATTAGATGCTTTGGCAGCTGAGGTGGACTGTAAAGCACTAGAAGCCTGGCTGGCAGAGGACTCGGAGGATGAGGATGGCCTGGTTAGCCAATCCACCAAATTCTCTGTATGTTGCTGCTGCTTAAGAAGACGGCCAGCACCAGTTAGAAAGGACAAGCGTGCCCTGCAGAGGATGCACCACGTCCACCACGACCAGAGGCACAGCCTCCCGACACAGGGGCTGCTTGCCCTCTTATCTGTGTCTGGGAGCGTCTGCCTGTCCTTTTTGTTCTTTCAGACATGGTGAGTGATATATAGATTAAATATATACAGAACTCTGATTCAACTCTGGTATAAAGATTAAAGATTTACAGAACTCTGGTATAACTCAGTGAGACACCCTGATAGCTGGCAGCCAGTGTCAAGACACAGATTACAATTCCCTCCTATAAATCAGTGTGACCCCCTGATGGGTGGCAGTGAGAAGCCACAGATTACAATTCGCATAAATCTGCTAGAAGTATGTCTGACCCCCTGATGGGTGGCAGTGAGAAGCCACAGATTACAAATCTCAGAAACCTCCTATAAATCAGTGAGACCCCTTGATGGGTGGCAGTGAGAAGCCACAGATTACAAATCTCAGAAACCTCCTATAAATCAGTGTGACCCCATCATGGGTGGCAGTGAGAAGCCACAGATTACAAGCCTCAGAAACCTCCTATAAATCAGTGAGTCCCCCTGATGGGTGGCAGCCAGTGAGAACACACGGATTATAACAATTCCCAAATATTTTGTAGAAATTAGTGACCCCCAAAATACTTGCTGGCAGTGACAAGAGACAGATCACCTCAATTCCCAGATATTTAGTAAAAATTAGTGACTCCCCAAAATACTGCGTGGCACTGGCTGTGTGACAAGACACAGATCACCTCAATTCCCAAATATTTTGTAGAAATTTGTGACCCCCAAAATACTTGCTGGCAGTGACAAGACACAGATCACCTCAATTCCCAGATATTTTGTAAAAATTAGTGACCCCCCAAAATACTGCATGGTACTGGCTGTGTGACAAGAGACAGATCACCTCAATTCTCAAATGTTTTGTAGAAATTAGTGACCCCCAAAATACTTGCTGGCAGTGACAAGACACAGAAGATCACCTCAATTCTCAAATATTTTGTAGAAATTTGTGACCCCAAAATACTGCGTGGCACTGGCTGTGTGACAAGACACAGATCACCTCAATTCCCAAATATTTTGTAGAAATTTGTGACCCCAAAATACTGCGTGGCACTGGCAGTGAGTCACAAGACACAGATCACCTCAATTCCCAGATATTTTGTAGAAATTTGTGACCCCAAAAAGACTTGCTGGCAGTGACAAGAGACAGATCACCTCAATTCCCAGATATTTGGTAGAAATGAGACCCCCCCAGACCCCCCCAGTAGCGTGGCAGACCGGCAGTAAGAACACAGAACAACTATCTCCTCTGAAATCTCCTCTCAAATGTGTGCAGAAGCGCTGCATGGAAACCTTATATAGTGTGCTGCGGGACTTAGCTCTGTGAGCCCATGATTTGGCGAAATTTTCCCAATCAGGACTCTGAGCCGTGATTGGCATAGTGTTGAACCTGTCTTGCACCAGACCTGTGGTCAGGTGCAAGGCTGTAGCCAATTACGAGCTTCAGGCCAGTGGGAAAGTGCATTGTGGTCCATTGTGGTGCATTGTGGTCGAACATGCGGCGAACACGCGGAAATGTTCGTAGTTCGCAAACAAACGAACAGGCTATGTTCGATGCGAACTCCGAACCGTTCGAAGCGAACAGCTCATCCCTAGCGCAGAGCACTGAGTGTTTTCCTCTCACATCTGCCTACACACGGTGCCTGAGTTTAGGCATATGTGGTGTACGAGCAACCTCTATGTTACCAGGTGTTATACGAGCAACATCTATGTCAATGGGCGCGACAGCGGCAGCATGCATTTATATATATTTCCTTGGCCCCTCCATATCTAGCAGAATATTCATGCTAACATGTCCACAAGTTGCAGGGGGGGGCGCACAATTCTTCCCTTGCCCCGGGCGCTGATAAACCACGCTACACCACTGATGTTTAGGTTTCGTGCTGCTGTGTTGAGGCGTTTGTACCAATGATGCTCGGATGCAGAATTGAGGATAAGCTGGCTGCTGGTTTATTAAAATACATCAGAGCTGCAGAATAACCATTCCTCACTGATAGGCTACTAGATTGAAAAAACCTACCAACTGAAAACAGAGTACAAAGGTCATCAGATAATTTGAACACTTGCATATGATTGGTTAGAACATACATATGTAAATATTACACGTATAGAAGTTCAGTGGCGCATTCAGTTGCTCAGCCGCTGCAAGTGCTAAATTAGCAACTTGCCACTGAACGTCGTTCTGCAGCTCCGTGCTCGGCACTGCTAACTTAGCACTTGCAGCCGAGTTGAGAGGTGCTGCAGAGTAGCTGAGTGTGACGTAGGAAAGATAGCCGCCTCCACCCAGCAAATAATCCAATAAGGAAATGTTCAGTTTGAAGGTTTGGTTGAGCAAAACAGTTAATATTTATTGGAACATGGTAAACATTAACACTAAAGTGGTAATAAAATGGACAAAAGTGGATTTTGCAGAAACAGCACCTTTCAATAAGCAATCCTCTGCCCTTTCACTTCCATATTCACAGCCAAAGCGTTCAGTGAGACTGTAGCAGCAAACTGAACTGCTGCACTGAAACAATTCAGCAACTGCTGAGGAACTGAACGCTCCTCAGTTTACAGAACCCCTCCTCACATAGTTTGTCGTGCAAATTCCTGTAATGCTGCCTTTTACGAAGAAAACGAAAGCGAAGAAAAACATTTTAAGACTTGTTTGCCTGGTTTTGGGCGTTGGTCTGTCTACGTCAAGCATAGGCATTCGACAGCTGTCGTGGGTGAACTTTTCATAAGACAGGGTGATGGTCAATTTACTTATCTCCCTTCTATTACAGATTTTGCACCCACTGCCAATACGAGTGTAGACAATTTACACACATGTTTTCTTGAAACCAGGGGCACTTTTATATTATTTTTTACTTTGTATAATTTTTTTATGGCACCTTCTTTATTGTCCTCTCCTTGTACATTTATATTTAGCATTGTGGATACCTTGTATTAAAGAACGCTGTATTAAAAAGTAAAGTTCCCTTTTATTTGCCATAAAATAATTGGGCAGATCCTGCTGACAGCCTCTATCCAATTATTATTTTTTCTCCATTCCATTGATTTTACACACCTTTTGTACCTCACCATGCGCAGCTCCTACTCAGGAACTCCCTAACTCTTTTAACACAATCCATGCTCCTATGCTACTTGCATAGTGTGTGAACTGCAAATTGCGTACCAAAACAAGACTTACGCCCTTTAGCTATGCAAATTCCCTTTATACGTAAAATCCCTTTAAAGAGACTTGTATGATCTCTTCTATGTAACTGGCTTTGTTCTGGTGGTGGTGGCTAATTATTTTAATTGTATTGATATTTTACATCCCTCCTTGTATGTGAATAGACAACCAATTCAAACGTTTACTCTAGGACAGTCAAATTGGCCATGTTTTGAAGAATTCAGATTTTTCTGGTTGGTAAATCACTACGCAGGGCCACTTTATATATTTATATATAAATATGTGGATTTTAGCTAAAATATATAAGTGACAACAAATGTATGAATTAACAGGTCAAAATGTTATTTAACACCTGAATACAAGCTTTCTAGAGTATAGAAACCATGGGAACATAGTTGCATCTGCAAAAACAGTGGAGGAATTTCGTTCTCTTGTCCTTCTCCTTGACTTGACCCCTGATTCCTCCAGAATAAGACTAGATTGAGGATACTCGATTTTGGGGCACCTGCAGATACTTTTGAAGATCGAGTATACCCAGAGTAAAGAAGGGGTTAAGAATAAATGAATATTCCATGAGCTTAGTCAGTTATATTTATGATTACAGTTAAATAACAAAGTATTGTGTTATATTGTTTATTGCTCTGTTTTTAGATGTATATAGAAACATAGAAACATAGAAAATGTCGGCAGATAAGAACCTTTCGGCCCATCTAGTCTGCCCAATTACATGGATACTTTACCTGGATTTACCTTTTGTTTAGGATAGCCTTATGCCTATCCCATGCCTGCTTAAATTCAATTACTGTTTTGGCCTCTACCACTTCTACTGGAAGACTGTTCCATGTATCCACCACCCTCTCAGTAAAATAATGCTTTCTGATGTTACTTTTAAACCTTTGCCCCTCTAATCTAAGACTATGTCCTCTTGTTTTGCTAGTATGTGTATGTGTAGTGTTATCATGTAGAATAAATTTTGCTTTCCAGGACTGACAATCAGCAATGTTTTCATTTCACATTCGTTAGTAGTTGCATATCTTGATGTTTATCTGATTTTTTTTCTTTGCTTTGCTGTAAATAAATATAATTCTTTTAATTGAAAGCGATTGACACTGTCCTATCATTTTCCACCAAACTCTACCCGTTTATCGTTACAAATATTGATGGTATATCCAGTTTTATTCCTGACAATATTTAGGAGTCTCTTGTACTAAAAGAAAGGCACTTTTATGACTTTTACAAGATATTGCCTGAAATAATTGTTTTTTTTTTATTTTGTTTACCATATTCTGTTGCTTCAGATATAAATAAGCTTTTGAGAATGGAAGTGAATTTTTCATTTACTGCAATACACAATGTACAATGTCATATAACTGAAAGTAAGATGTGAGACAGGAAGGATATTCCACCTTTCTTGTATCCTATGACAAAAAAAATCCTCATGATGTTTAGCAGGCAGAAATCAGACCGCCATATAGCAAGAAATAAAAGAATAACATTGTGTCTATAGAATATGTACAAAGCAAGTTAAAGGATCTCTGAAAGCACCATAACCACTTCAGCTTCCTGTTTTGATTTATGGTGCAAGGACCCTGGCTTTTTTTCTTTGGGATAGTCATACATCCTTAATTGAAATCGGGAGTCTACATTACCACCCCATTTCTTGAGCAGAATCAAGAATCAACCTACACTGCCTTTCAGTGCAAGGTTCATTATGTCTAGTGTACAAACCTTTTTGAGGTCAGTGTGGCTTGTGTCCTCTAACCGGGAGATAAGCTAACAACAGTGCATGCGCATGGTTTATTGGACACCAATGCTCTGGGTACATATCCTTGAACGAGACGTACTGCCCTTGTAACAGGATTTCAGGTCGATCAACAAATGTGGACAAGTGGAGGTTGTAGCTTTGTAACATTGTTGCATATTTATTGTATGCACAAAACAACTTGGCCTCAGCTCATGATCGATAACTTACATCTGATACTTAGTCCACGAACAAAACAGGACCTGGCACTTGGTCCTCCAACAATGGCAGATTTATTGTAAAAATTTGGGCACTATTACATACCTATCGCTAGCGCTCACCTGCGTGAGCACTACCGTTAGCTGCGGTATTAGCAGGTTATTACAATCCAAACGCAAACGGGTTAAAACACCCGTTTGCGTTTGGTACCTTGCGCTTCTCAGCACGAGGTCACTGCACTTTGCGCTCCCTATACTTAACATGGGGAGCGCAAAGCGTTGATCAGCGCTGGATTACAATGTCCCAGCGCTGATTAACGCCTGGCTCTGGTCAACGAAAAGTTGACTTCCTGGCCATCTGTTGCATCCTATGAATTCTGGGAATTGTGGGAAATAAATATCTGGCGAACCAGAGTTTGAGATCCCAGATAAACACAGACATAGCTCATGGAAAAGGACTGTACAAAGTGCACACGGGTTATTTTCCAGCCTCTTGAGTTTCTCTCATAACTCTATCACCGCAACGTGTGTATTTATTCAGCAATGTTTACTGGATTGATACATATGTTCTTAAAAGCTCGTAAGCTGTGTTGCTGAATATTCCTCTATGTTGTGTCCGGACTCCGAACATTAGAAACACAGTGGGCCATATTACATAGTTGGTGCTAACTTAACCAGAGCTGTTGTTAACTTAAAACCTCCATAGGCTATAATGGCTCTGGTAAATTAACAACAGCTCTAGTTAAGTTAGCACCAACTATGTAATAGTGCCCGGTGTAAACAAATTCCAATCAATAAAACACTGAGGGCCATATTACATAGTTGGTGCTAACTTAACCAGAGCTGTTGTAAACTTCCCAGAGCCATTATAGGGCCATATTGCATTCCTCGTGCATCGGTTTTGCGCGCACGCAAATGCGCATTTGCGGGAGGACAAAGCCATTTGCGCAGAACGTCATATTTCAACATTCACGCAAACGATGCGCGTTATCGTTTAACGCGGATGGACCTGCGCGAGCGTGATGAACTGAGCGCGTCCTATACTTAACGCATTTGCGCTCACAATGTTAAGTGGATGGTATTTCAATAGATGTGCAACTTCCTACGAACGACGTTTGCGTGCATAATTTTAACGTCTTTGAAAACCTGGTGTTAACTGCAAATCTGAACGTCCTGGCCGAAACAAAATACCCCAGCACAAAAATAAAAATACAGCACAGTATAGTTACACATTCTACATATACCCAAACAACAAAATTGTGAATTTGTGCATATTTTTTTTATTGCTGCTGCATGTATACTCAGATTTATTTTGACAGGCGCAAAAACATTAGTGAATCAATTAAGGTGAATTGATCTCAATTAAGGTTCTTAATTCTGATTGGCTGAATCCCGTGAAAAAAACAGTCCGCGCACTGATTTATATGCGCAACGTTACTGCGTGCGTATTACACTTCGTTTTGCGCGTTTTTTTTTTACTAACGTTATTTTTTGACGGATGAGAAAATGCGTTCGGAACCGAATATCACGTTAATTTTTGCGCGATAACGCTGGACACTGCGCGCAAAAAAAAATTGCGCTATAAATGCTTATGCCAGCTATTGAATACGGAGATGTAGTGTATGCAGCTGCCCCTCAAACACACCTCCAGAAACTTACTACATTGTATAACTCATTCTGTCGCTTTGTGCTACAATGTAACTACATGACACACCATTGTGACATGTTAAAAACTAAACTGGCCATCACTGGTCTCTAGACGCACCCTTCACCTTTCCAACCTGGTGTTTAAGAGCTTTTCTGGGAAGCTACCACCCTACCTGAATAGACTGCTTCCCTCAGCAGTTCCCTCATCCTATAACCTCAGATCCAGGACCAGCACCTTACTTGCAATACCACAATACAAAAAGACAGTGGCTCGATCCTCATTTTCCTACAGAGCACCACAATTATGGAATAACCTCCCAGACGCCGTCAATCCTTCCCCCAGTCTAAAGTCCCTTAAGAGCTCCCTATTAACATACCTCAATACGGAATGCGCCTGTAAACATGTGACATAATGACTTTATTTCCTACATATTTATTTTTCTGTTAATCTGTATATTTGGTTTTGTGTTAATCTCTTGCATTGTATTACTTTGTATTTCTGTAACTGTAACATTTCAATGTTCTTGAACCCAGGACATACCCGAAACCGAGAGAAATCTCAATGTATCCTTCCTGGTAAAATCCTTTATAAATAAATAAATAAATAAATTTGCGCAGAGAATGTAATATGGCCCATAGCCTATGGAGGTTTTAAGTTTACAACAGCTCTGGTTAAATTAGCACCAACTTTGTAATACAGTCCTGAGACCATACATTCTGAAACATTGAATAAACTAAATATAAATCTTACCTTTTGTGTTTTTGTTTCCAAATATGTTAAGTCTTGATTTCGCGTTACAGCTGTCTGCCACATGAGACGTTACTGCGCCTAAACTGCACAAGCTGTTTGTGAAGAATGAATACTCGAGGAGTCAAAAGAGCAAGCTAATGTTTACTTTCACTTTTGTTTTTGAGAAAAAAAATCCACTTCGTGACTCATGAAGGCCAAGAGTTTTAACCCTCTATTCCAGGGCTAGTCAAATCTGCCCCCCCCCCGATATTTCTAAACTACAACTCCCATGATTCCCTGGCCATTTTTTGCATTGAAAGAATTCTGGGAAATGTAGGCATCAAGATCTGGGGGGTGAGTTTGACAACCCTGCAATTCAATGATAGAACCGATTCCTGTACGTTGCTCCATATGCACCTTTGTATCACTCACAGACTAGGCGGTTTGCATTAAATAATATCTTTCTACTTCATGGGACACTCTGCTTATGGCTCAGAGGAAGAGGCTGCAATTTGTTGGATCCTATACTTTGTATAAGGGTCGATAATTTATGGCTACCTAGAGTAGAACAAGCTATTCCAATGAAGCTCGTCCTCCTCCTCCTGAAAACGAGACAGTATTCCGACGTATATCGGCTTTCAGACTGACAGGGTTATCCAAAGAGATCCGAATGGCTGGAGAAAGGTAACTGAACGCTGAAAATCAGCGTTCGGTTACCTTTCCTGGCCATTCGGCTATCCAGAGAGCAGGCAATTTGCCAAATCCTGGCAAATTGCCTGCACATACGGTGCCTGTTCGAGGGCAGTGAAATCCCGATAGAGAAGCCGGCTTTTCAGAGAACAAAAACCAGCAGTGAAAGGTTCCCTAAATGCCCTGCCATTCGGTGGTTTAATTCGGCAGCTTTATTCAGGCGAATCCCATAGGCTTCAATGTTAAAAATATTCCCGTTTTAATTCAATATCTAATAAACCATTCATTATAATATTTAGCAGTAAAATGTCTCTTTATTTATAGATCTTTCAGGATCTGTTAAGCATTTTTTGGGATTTTTTTGGAAAAAAAAAATGTAAACGTTTTTTCTTTTTTCTGTAACAGCCCTTTTTATTATCATTCATTGGATCATATGTAAAATTCAGACATTTTCGCTCAGTAGTTTCTTCGCAAACAGCGTTTCACTTTTCAAACATTCAAGCAAATTATTTTCCTAAATTATTCACAGCATTCGTCTGCGGTGTCGGCTTTTTCCGGAGGCTTCGCTGCGTGTGATCAGCTCCTGCTCAGGTTTTTCCGGCGTTTTCGGCAGGTTAATCCAGATGTTTTTGCGGGTTTTCGGCGTGCATTCGCCGGGTTTTGCGTTGCGTTTTCGGCGGGTTTGCGGCAAACCTTTCCCTGCAATTCGGGGACCCTGTGGTGCTTGCTGAATACACGCAGGGTCGCCAAAATGGGATCGGCAAAATTAACCGAATTGAAGAGAACGAAAAGTCACCGAACGTGCGGTGACTTTTAGATTCTCTTTGAATTACCCAGTATGAGTTTGGAAAACCAAAATCACTTAACACTAACACTTAATCCAGCCAAAAAATCCCAAACATATTTCAGGTCCCTTGGTGTGGAAGGTGGCACAATCTGCTTCTGTAAGCATAGGAAGATTGGAAACACACAAGATTGGAAGGACACGCATAGTATGATGACGTCAGATAGCCGGGGAACCCCTAGCTGCCCGGAATCCCCTGGTGGAGATAGGGGGTTCATTTGAACCCCGATATCTCCAGAACCATGGCAGCTAGGGGGTCATGGAGGATGTCAATCGAAAGGCCCGAGCATGATACCCAACATGACCAGGTATAAAGTAAAAAAAAAAAAAACATGTATTTTTTTGTGTGTTATTTTTATTAATGCAGCAATATTGTTCACATTTCCATTATAATATGAACATGCTGCACTAATGATTTTTTTCTATGGGGTGTGTTTGCTATAAATCACGTAATTCCCCCCACAAAAAGTAACAAGTCCCCATTTCTAATTTTTGTACAAGCACACCCCAAAGAAAACATAACCGCAAACACTCATGTGCTAAAATGTGAAAAAAAACACTTTACACACTGCAGATGATTAAAAATTCAATTTTTATTGCATGTTTTGTCATAATATACAGGCAGGACATGGACGTATACATATAAAAATGATATATTATGAATCTGCGGAGTCTAACGGAATGAACAATATCTAATATGTCTGGGTCATTTAATAAAATGTGGCTTCAGATCGCATTTAAACATGATGAGCGAAAGCGGTAAAAATGAGCTAAGCACACAGCAGTGAAATGCAGGGTTAAGGGGTTAAACATCATATCAGAGGAAGATTTAGTAGAGAAATGAACACTTCTCAGAAGCACAGATGTTGTTTGATACATGTTCAGATCAGGAGACACCACACCCTCAGTCCCTCAGTCTACAGACAATGTATCAAATTCATCAGATCAGACTAATTAAAAGCACATGTTATTTCCAAACACTAATTAACACCTGTTGTTTACGCCGTTTGAGAACACAGGTCATTTAGAGGTGAGAATCTTTGCACCTAGACATTATTTTTTAATTCAATATCTAATAAACCGTTGCTTATAATATTCTGCAGTAAAAAGTCTCCTTACTTCTAGATTTTTTTTGTATTTTTTTAAGCACTTTTTATCCTTTTTTTAAGAAAAAAAATTCGAACCGAACACGCCAAAAAGTTCGAAGTTTGCGAACGGCCAAAGTTCGAATCGAACTCCGAACTGATCAAACCGAACAGCTCATCCCTAATGACAAACACTGTTAAAATTCACTGTGCAAAAGTCACAAAACACATGAGATTGTGCACATAAAATAGTAGTTAAAATCAGTCCATTTATATCGTCATAAGTGCAGAGCTGAGATGCGGATTGTGTAATTCAATAAGGTGAGCAGAATACAGCAGCTGGTAATGCTCACAACTGTAGTGGTATATCCCAAACCACTCAAAGTCTCATGTAGGGGAGGGGGGGTTATGAGCAAAGTCAGCGCTTCCTCTGGTTATTCCTTCATTAGATGGAAAAAAATTCGATAGGCCTTCAGCGTTGGTCTGAGTTGCAAGAGTGCCTCTAAGAGAAAAAATTCATACAAAGCATAGAGCAGTAAAGTTTAGCATGCATGTATATAATGAAAATGAGAGAGTTTCACTCACATGGTTCAGTGTCCTCAATCATACACTCGATATGCAGGCCACTGGCAGCTTGGGTAGGGAATGCCAGATTTCCCTTCTTTGTTGGTAGAGATGCAGGGCCTTGCAAAATCCTGTAGTATAAGGGATCCCAGTGCCTGTTCCCAGCAAAGTTTAAACAGGCTGGTGCTCTGGAAATATAACCTCAGCAGGAGAGGAAAAACAGAAAAAATGCTCCCAGATGTGATAAACGTTTTATTCCTAAATAAATCAAATAAAATCGGTCATAACAGCAAAGTACACCGAAGCGCGGTTCGCGGTATGTCACCGCTTTCTCAGTCACACTGACTGAGGAAGCGGTGACATACCGCGAAACGCGTTTCAGTGTACTTTGCTGTTATGATCGATTTTATTTGATTCATTTAGGAAAAAAACGTTTATCACATCTGGGAGCATTTTTTCTGTTTTTCCTCTCCTGCTGAGGTCACATAATTTCAACCCATAGACCCCTCCACATATCAAACTCTAACCCATCTTCAAGATTTTAATTCTCTACTCCTTTGTAATAACTCAGGCCATTTCACAAACCCTCTGGCCATTTTTGGGTAACAATCGATATCACTCATAACATGCACAAGATTACTCATGAGTGACTCTGTTCACAAACCCTAACCTCGTCCAATGTATCCAGTTATACCTTGCATTTCAACCTTCATTCTTTTATGCCATATCTCAATCCCTATTGCCTCCAATCCAATCCCAGCCCTCTCCCTCCCATAGAAACCCATACTATCCTCCCCTACCATAATGTCATTTCCCTTCCTGATATGTACATTTTGCGGCTGACATTATACTTTTACATTTTCAGTTTATTAGTGTAGCGCAGGCGTCACAGCGAATATCAGATAAAATTACAGCAGCCATTTTGAAAAGACCTAACCACCCTATGGGCCATATTACATACTTGGTGCTAACTTAACCAGAGCAGTTGTAAACTTAAAACCATATTACATACTTGGTGCTAACTTAACCAGAGCTGTTGTAAACTTCCCAGAGCCATTATAGCCTATGGAGGTTTTAAGTTAACAACTGCTCTGGTTAAAGATGCAGGTCACAGAGCTGGTGTCCGGTCAATAAAAGATATGCAGCCAGGGATCACGTCCTCAATGAAACAGTTGATGGAGGTGGAAGGAAAAAAAAGGGAAAAATGGAAGGGAGGAATTAAGTGCAGACTGTATCGTCCCAGATTAGAGTGAAAAAATAGGAGATATACTCACATATTTTGGTGCCGATTTAAATAAATGGGCACCAAACAGAAGGCAGATCGGTGGATTTAGATCAAGGGGCACCGATTCCCCAACCTCAGGTCCACAAGGCAGGAAACCAGATCTTTAGTGATATCTAATCAGGATGCCGAAGGGATAAATCACCCAGGGTCATACAGGGTGGAAATTCACAATCGGTTTATTAAAACAATAAATAAAATACACTGCAAACGCGTTTCGCTAAAAGCAGCTTCATCAGTGGGTGATGAAGCTGCTTTTAGCGAAACGCGTTTGCGGTGTATTTTATTTATTGTTTTAATAAACCGATTGTGAATTTCCACCCTGTATGACCCTGGGTGATTTATTCCTTCGGCATCCTGATTAGATATCACTGAAGATCTGGACCATTACATTTATCACTGTAAGAGTCTATCGTTTTTTTCTTGCAGCACACATTTTGCAATTAAGTTCCGTCCTATGTGATTCACCTATGTCACATATCATTCTGTGATTTCATATGTATTTCTTTGTTTAATTATTTTGTTTATTCTGTTTCTGGTCTATACAGTCCTCTCACACAGTGAGTCTCCTACTCACGTATTTTAGTCTTTTATATACAGTCCATTTCTTTTTATTTTCCTGCCTATGACAACAGAGCCATCTAGTGGCGCCATACAGACACTACACCCATTCCAGTTAACTGCTCTGGTTAAGTTAGCACCAACTATGTAATATGGCCCTATGTCTCTTATTTGCTAAGTTGATAAAATTTAACAAAACAAGACTGACTCCTTTATAATGCACTTAAAGAAACACTTTCTTCATCGTTTTCTATTATGAAAGCTGTGACGTGCGTCATTTGGACTTGGGATGCGTGGGCATGGAGATGGGTTTGGGGTGCTGGTCTGAGGTTCTTTATTATTTTCATTGCCCTCTCGTGTGCAGAAGGTTTGTGTAATCTGTGTTTAAGCAAGAATGTTATTGTCTATGTTATTTGTTGAAAGGATTAACGTCCTGTCAAGAATGTGTTTATCTGTTTATATTTGAGTAGGTTGTTAATCTGCTGACTGTAATATGTTATCCCGATTCCCATTGTCCTGTCTTGTTAGAAATGTTAAGTAATGTTTGATTTAATTGTCTGTCCCTAATCTAATTATGTTTCACCTTCCAAAAGGCAAATTTTTGTCCAATTATCTGTTTCAGTGTAATTAGGTCCCTCAACAGTTTCTAGGGGGGGGGGGTTTGTCTATGTGCATGACCCATGTGAGACAGTATAAATGTATGTGTGAGTGTTCCTCATTAAACCAGTTCCATTCTAACTTTCAAAGACCTCAGATCTACAGCCTCATCTTATTTCTGGGGGATGCTGGAGGGCTCCCTATGTGTCCGGTCCTTGAGCTTTGTCTGAGGACTAGAGGGAGGCAAGGGAGTCTGGCTGGGTAGAACACAAGGGGTCCTGTAAGGAAGCGGTAATGGCAGATGTGACCCTGTCGGGGTACAGAGATGTGTCACAAAAGCATTGCTGATTTCTGCTACGATGATGTGAATGTGATCATATATTCTGGGTACACGCAGTTATCATGATACACAACAAATATTGTTGGATATTTCACGTTATCCACTGTGGTGTTGTAGAGGACTTTGGGATCTTCTGCTGTCGGAGGTGGTTCGACGTAGATAGGATCTGATTGACACCATTTCCCTGTAATTACAGCGGCCTGGTAGACGTGCTTCTCTCCATTCTGGTCTTTAACAGAATATCTGTCATCGCAGGAATACGAAGCATCTTTGGCGAAGTAGGTTCCTTTTCCATATGACACGCCTATCAAATGCCAAAGAGACGGTAAGAATACATCTACTGAGATGATGTGCAATAATATTAAAATTAATTTCTTAAGTCTAATAAATCTCTGGAAATAAATCTCATGTTAGATCCTGACGCTCGTTTACGGAGTCCTGGAGGGGCGGAGTCGCTGCTTACTATTTTGCCTGGTAAAATGTAATTACATCGTGAACACGTGTTCCTTGGTCATGTCATGCAGGAACGCGTGAGAAGGCAGTTCCTCCACTATTTCCCCAGAAGGAGCGGAGTTCCCTTTTGCTCCACACACTGAGACAATTTTAGCTTCCAACCATATGTTTCCTTATTAAATCACCAGAAATATATGATATGTATTACAATTATCATAATGATTTCCTAAAACCCAGCCTGTCTGTGTTTATGTTGAAACATTGATATCAAAATTGCAAGTGGAGTTGTGAATTAAATGCAAATATCAATGATTAATTGAGCAATAGAAACCTTGGAGAGTTCCTGCACATATTAATAACTTGTGCCACCAGTTTGTGCTCATGATTTAAGTGATTTCTTCCCCAATACTCTTTTAAATTAATTTTGTGCTCAGTTGTGTTCCCAAGAGGCTTTGCTTTCACAATGGGAATTGGCCACATTGGTCCAGTTAATGCAGTGTGCTGTCACTTTAAGAAAGGACACTCTGGTACTGTTTGTGGGAACTCTGTGGTCAGTAGCCATTTTGAGTTTAGTTTTTGGCTTCACAATTGTGGATTCTGGATTGCATTGGTGCTCGATAGAGGGCGGCTCCATGTGCTTACTATCTAGTAGTGTTTCCTTCTGCTTTCCATGCTAAGTATCTAGTCAGAAAACACTACAGTTAAAGCATGAAATCGGAAGCCATGGGAACCATGCAAGGCTCTTCACACATTGATGGCATTCCGTTTACGACCAAAATTCATTAAACCATTAACAAATCAATGCATTCTGTGTCCAAGAATAACATTGTAATAATCATATCGCCAATGCGTAGGGGAGCTTGCATGGTTGTCAAGAAGACACAACCATGGTTTCACCCTATAACAATGATTTTGAACCTAGGCACCCCACATGTTTTAAAGGTACATGTCCCATGATGCTCCGACAGGCCTAAGAATGGTGAAGCATCATGGAACAGGTAGTGCCAAAACATCTGGATTGCCAAGGTTTGCCATCACTGCCCTATAACCTGCCATATCACTGAGATCCACTGATTAATAAGAACACAATTATCAAAAACTAGGAATTGCAGTCTAGGTAGCTGGCAATGCACTTTTTAATGGGACCCAATAGGGTTTCAATGGATGGGGGAAGCAGGGATTAAATGCTAATCCCACTTGACTCTGGACCCCACTTTGTTTTAACCTATTCATTTTCTTTAAAGACATAAACCCAGCACTGGTCTCCGTCTGAGCCCTGCTGGACGTGACATGTTTCCAGCAGCGGCATGCCGCATGACTAGAGATGAGCGTTCGGTTCGATTTGAACATGAGTTCGATTCGAACATTGCCCGTTCGGCCGTTTGGCGAATTCCGAACATTTCCGCATGTTCGCCCACAATGAACTTTTCCACTGGCCTGAAGCTTGTAATTGGCTACAGCCTTGCACCTGACCACAGGTCAGGTGCAAGACAGGTGCAAGACTATGCCAATTAGGGCTCAATCATGGGCTCACAGCACTACGTCCCGCAGCACACTATATAAGGCTTCCCTGCAGCCCCAGCGTGTGTTTGATGCAGGAGTGAATCAGAGAGGAGATTATTGCATATCAGGCTGTATCATTGAGTTATAGCAGATTTCTGGAAATTGGAATCTGTGTGTTGGCACTGCTGCCAGCTGTCAGGGACAGGCTGTATCACTGAGTTATAGCAGATTTCTGGAAATTGGAATCTGTGTGTTGGCACTGCTGCCAGCTATCTGGGACAGGCTGTATCACGGAGTTATAGCAGATTTCTGGAAATTGGAATCTGTGTGTTGGCACTGCCAGCTATGAGGGACAGGGTGTATCACTGATTTATAGCATTGTTCTGGAAAATCTGTATATCTTTAATCTAATTCTAGATACCATACAATAACACAGTTTAATCAGAGTTCATCTGTTTATCTATTCAGAGTTGAATCTGTGTCTTGCCAGGTATCAGGGTGTTGCAGCCTGCAGGAGAGGAAGTGAATCAGCGAGAGAGTAGAGGACATTGGCAGCCTTGCAGAAAAAATATCAGTGAAATCGCTGACTTAAAGCAGAGTTCTATATACCAGAGTTGAATCAGAGTTCTGCATATCTCCAATCTTTATATCAGAGTTGAATCAGAGTTCTGTATATCTTTATATATCACTCACCATGTCAGAAAGACCAAAAAGGACAGGCAGACGATCCCAGACACAGATAAGAGGGCAAGCAGCCTCTGTGTCGGAAGGCTGTGGCCCTGTTCGTCGTGGACGTGGTGCATCCTCCACAGGGGCACGCTTGTCCTTTCTAACTGGTGCTGGCCGTCTTAAGCAGCAGCAACATACAGAGGATTTGGTGGATTGGCTAACCAGGCCATCCTCATCCTCCGAGTCCTCTGCCAGCCAGGCTTCTAGTGCTTTACAGTCCACCTCAGCTGCCAAAGCATCTAATGCAGTATCCATGTCCACAGCTACTCCTGCCGTAGCCTCACCACCATACACGGAGAAGTCAGCTGAATTGTTTGACTACAATGACAGTGACATGCTGCTTGAAGATGCGCAGCAACTCCAGTGCTCTGATTCACACTCTGAGGTTGAGGAAGGGAGTAAATCAACCTAGAGGGAGGGGGTGCCAGTGACACACAAATAACTGGCACTCATGTTCCCCCAGCAGCAGCAGCATACTGCCAAGTTGGCTCCAGTGACAAGGAGAGGGGGGTGATGACGATGAGGAGGTCACTGACTCCACCTGGGTAGCTGATCGACCAGAGGAGTCAAGTGAGGAGGAGGAGGCACAACAAAAATGAGGCACAATGTCCTCTATGAGTAAATGTAGCCAGTCCAAGACATCCGATGCCAGAGCTGCTCAGGTGCAGAGCGCTGTTGTCTCGCAGCACACGTCCAGGAAGTCTGCTGTCTGGGAGTTCTTCACGACATGTGCAGAAGACTGCAGTGTTGCTATTTGTAAGCTATTTCGGAAGAGGATCAAGCGTGGGAAAGACATCGGACACTTGGGTACCACGTGCTTGAGGTGACATATGACCACCTGCCACGCATCCCGTTGGCACAAACACTTTGCATAGGACCTCCTCCTCATCTATCTCTACCCCCACTATATGATCTGCAATGTCATTGTCTACAACCTCTACTGACAGGGATGATGCTACAGTAATGGGTGTACCAGGTCCTTTCTCAGAATGTGACAGCATCCCAATAGCTGCAGATTTACGCAGATGGATTTTGTTGCCCCAGCTGCTGCAGTGGAAGAAAAATGATAGTCCCAACCATCCCCAAGCACAGCGTCTAAATGCCAGCTTAGCAAAATTACTCGCATTACAGCTGCTTCCTTTCCTGCTGGTGGTCTCTGCTTCCTTCTGTGAATTTGCTGAATGTGCTGTACCACAGTGGCAGGTTCCAAAACGCCATTTCTTTTCATGGTAGGCCATTCCAGCACTATACCAGCACGTGGAAGACAATGTTATGGAGTCATTGGGAAAGGCAGTCAGTAGCAAGGTACACATTACTTTAGACATGTGGTCCAGCAAGCATGGACTGGGCCATTATATTTCCTTCACGGCACACTGGGTAACTCTGCTTGCAGCTGGGAGGGATCCAGGATGGTGCTCTGTGCTGGAGCTTGGTCATCCACCGCGCCTCCAGAAAGCTGCTTATATGAGGTCTGTCTGCTCCACCACCTCTTCCTCCTTCTCTGTCTCTGGTGAAGTGACAGTTAAACCGTCGCGTGGCAGGAGCTACGCAATGGCTCAAGCAAAAAGATGCCATACTGTGCTTGAGCTGGTTTGTTTAGGGGACAGGAGCCACACCGGGCCAGAAATTCTGTCAGCTCTGCAGGGGCAGGCGCAGAGATGGTTAACACCATGCCAGCTTGAGCTGGGAGTGGTCGTCTGTGATAATGGCAATCTTCTCTCTGCCCTACGCCAGGGTAAGTTGACGCATGTACCATGCCTAGCACACGTCCTAAATCTGGTGGTACAGCGTTTCCTAACCAGGTACCCAGGGCTGACAGAGCTTCTCAGCCAGACCAGAAAAGTCTGCAGCCACTTCAGACGTTCATTCCCAGCAAGTGTTTGCCTGGCAGAAATTCAAAGAGAATTCCACCTTCCCACAAACCGTCTGATCTGTGACATGCCCACTAGGTGGAACTCAACATTGGCAATGCTGCAGCGCCTGAACAAGCAGCAGATGGCCATCAATGAGTACCTGTGTGAGTATGGCACAAGGACAGGTTCAGGTCAACTTGTTTTTTTTTTCCTCCCCCAGTGGTTGCTGATCAAGGATGCATGCACTGTACTGTGGAGGCAACAAGGATGGTAAGCAGGGACAGTGCATGCATCAGTGACACAATTCCTTTAGTGTTCCTGCTGGAGCGCACTCTGTGGGGAATTATAGATGTGGCACTAGAGGCAGAGCAGCGGGAGGAAGAGGAGGCCTTCCCTAGCTCTCAAGGCCCCAGTCATTACGCAGACAGCATTCCTGCGGGTCCTCAGATCAGACAGGAGGAGGATGAGGAGGAGGCATATTTAAGTTGTGGGGGCATTGAAGGTGGGGATTCCTCAAGTGAGGGTTTTGTGTCCCCAAAAACCCAAGGACTAGTACATGACTACTAGTACGAGGCGTTAGTGCACAATACGGTCATCCTCAGCGACCAGGAACACTCGGAAGCTATTGCCACCTCCAACCTATGCTGCATGGGCTCCCTTATCCTGCAAAGCCTGCTAAAGGACCCCAGGATTCGTGCTATCAAGGTGAGGGGTCATTACTGGTAGGCAACCCTTCTTGATCCACGATACAAGGGTAAGGTTGCAGAGCTCATCCTGCCCTCACAGAGGGAGCACAGGATGAAACAACTTGAGGACGCTCTAAAGTGACACTTGTGTAACACCTTTCCAGACACTGGTAGGTTACCAAGTGATGACACAGGTGCTTCTGAGGCTGCGGTTCATCAGAGGAAGAGCGGTGAAGGCCGCTTGACTGATGCCTTTTCCAATTTTTTTAGTCCACAACACCCAGGGACGTCAAATGTAGGCACCCATTGCCAGCGTCTTCATCATATGGTGCAGGTATACCTAGGGACAAGGGCAGACCTGGATACCTTTACAGCAGATGATCCACTGGCTTACTGGGTGTTGAGATTGGATCACTGGCCAGAACTTAGCCAATATGCTATGGAGCTACTAGGTTGCCCTTCATCCAGCGTGCTTTCTGAAAGGACGTTCAGGGCCACTGGAGGTTTTGTCACAGACAAAAAAGTGCGTCTGTCCACCGACTCTGTAGACCGGCTGACATTTATAAAAATGAATCATTCCTGGATCAGCAGCTATCAATCTCCTGATGCTGATGTAACTGAATAGAGCGGGGATCTCTTCTGCATTACCAAAACCTCCACCACTGCACTCTTCCACAATACCTTAGAGGGGTTACGGTGTGAAGGCCTTAGCTGGCACCAAAGGCCCAATATTTGGGTGCACTGACGGGTGTACCAGATTCATATCATTTTAATATTTGAATGCAGAGTCCACCCCTGCACTCTTCCACAATACCTCAGAGGGGTTACGGTGTGAAGGTACTAGCTGGCACCAAAGGCCCAATATTTGGGTGCGCTGCCACTGACGCATGTACCAGATTCATATCATTTTAATATTTGAATGCAGAGTCCACCCCTGCACTCTTCCACAATACCTCAGAGGGGTTACGGTGTGAAGGGACTAGCTGGCACCAAAGGTCCAATTTTAATGCACCTGTTGTTACTTTCATCCAAAGTCTGCATAAGTTTCACCATAATTTAGCCCAAAAAATCACTAAACTTATTCTGCGTGTCCTAAAACGTCTCCTCTTTTCATACAGGCTGCCGCCCCAAGCAGTTGTTTATGAATAGATTAAAGGAAAACCATTTACCATCATTTGAAATGTCATTTTTTTTCTTTTTAAATGTTTCTATACATCCTACAAATCCGCCACTTCACAGGCAGGTTATGGGGACCTCCTAGGCACGATATTTGAAGGAATTTTTCGTTTTTATTCTCAACCTTTATTTCATGGAAAAATCACTGTTCCTTTAAAAAAAAAAAATTAAAACTATTTTTCCTTGTTTCCTGCTCCCCAGGGCACTACCCGGACCCCCTTACACCTTTTATGGCAAATATCTTGCATATATGCCCTCTTGGAGGGCACTCTAAAAATCGAACGTTCGAGTCCCATTGACTTGTATTGAGTTCGAATCGTGTTCGAACTCGAACTTTTGAAATTGTTGAAGTTCGAATGTGAAACGAACACGGGGGTGTTCGGCTCATCTCTACACGTGACTACAGTGGGCTGGACGATTGAGCAAACACCCAGCCAATCCAGTGACTCTCAGTGGGCTCAGATTCTGGACCAGACCAATTCTCGGTCTGGAAACTGTCCTCCGGGACACATCCCCCCCCCTCCGAGGGGGGAAGAGGGAGCACAGGTCATTGTAACCACTCCAATAACATTATGTGGCCACACTGCATTAAGTTATCCCATGCCGTATATTTCAGCCTCTACAGTTCCTCCTTTCCGATTACACAACAGCAAACAGAACAGATGTGGAGGGGGAACAATGGACATTACACTGAGGAAGGTTTTGACACCCGAAACGTTTGTTTTTGATGCTCATCTCATGCAGTAAACACAGGTGACACTAGTGCACTTTTTGAAAAAACAGAGCGATGTCTCTACTTTTTCTACGTGGTCCTGCAATAATACAACAGAAGTAGCTAAACAGACACATAGTTACCATGTTTTCCACAGAAAGCTCTGTTAAAACCATGAAGACTGATTTTCTCGGCTGTTGAGTAATCCGTGCCATGGTATAGGTGTTTTTCATTCTTTTGACCCGGATACTGTTGGTCAACGATGAACTTGTTAAATGAATATTTCTGCCACAAACCTACATTCTGTATCCTTTTGATCTGTGAAAATGTGAATATTAAACATTAACAGTCATATATATAAATACTGTATATATATATATATATGATAGACTGCAGGTTTTCTCACGGAACGCTCTCCCTCGTACTGTCAGACTTTCCCCTAACTTCTCTTCCTTCAAACGCTCCCTGAAAACATTCCTATTTAGGGAAGCCTACCACCCAACTCACTGACGCAACCATCAATCACTCTCACCTTACAGTCCTCTCCTCCTGTTTCCAACCCCAACCCTCCTAGATTGTGAGTTCCTACGGGAATAGGACCCTCATCTCCTCCTGTACTGTTTGTCAAACGTTGTTCAATGTATTGTAACCCTGTCTATACTGTGCTTATTGTACAGCGCTGCGGAATATGCTGGCGCTTTATAAATAAAGAATAATAATAATAATAATAATATACATATGTTTTTTATATTATATAATGTCTGCTTATCGATGGCTGTAACATTTTAATTCCATGTTGACCACAAATGTTGATTTGAATCCTTTAATTAAACTGACACGTATATCCACAAGAAACATTTTTTATTAATATTATGCTTTATTTCTTCCCAAGCAATTAAGACGATATGATAAACAGTGAGCAGTTTTATATTTTAACCCCTTCAATAGCCAAATCAAGTGTACTTGATGTGGGCTAACGATAATGCAATGCAATGCAATTAAATTTTATTGAAAAAAAAATCATCTGGAAGTGCCCCCCAGAATTGAATTCCTTTCTTTCTTTTCTGCACAGTTTCAAAATATGTTTAAATATAAAAAAAAATTTTTAAAAAAAGCAAATTTGTTTTCCATTAAACCACTGCGTCCTGCCAGTGCATTTATGGAAAAAATCTTGGTTATTCACTAAGCGACAAACTTGCAACCGAATGGTGAATTTCACCGTAACTTTGCAATTTTGGGTCAGTTCTCTTAATACTGGCGAATTGACAGTGGAATACGTTGCAGTTTGCTGCAATTTGGCGTTCTTCGGCCATAGCAAAATTGTCCCATAAAAAATTAATGGTTAATCTATTCACAGAACGCGAAACTGCACTGAAATGTTAGTGAAATGCCCTGATTTTTGGTGACTCAGTTCGACAGATTTAATCAGGGTGAATCCCATAGGATTTAATGTAAAACAATATTATCATTTAAATTTTTTTATTAAACCGTTTAATTATCTCATTTTCAACAAGCCTTTTTTTTTATTAATTTATTGTTTTGAACACCTTTTTGTATTTTTTTTGATGAAATTTTTTTGCAAAGGCCATTTTTATATTCTGTAACAGACTGAATAATAAACTGGGCCTTTAAAACAGACACATTTTAATGCATTTTTATTGGTTTAAGCACCTATTAGGAGAATAGCAGAGTTCTCTTTTTTTATTATCTGCAATTCGGCAATCTTCAGCAGCCAGTTCGCCCTCACTACAGCGGTCACATTGGCAGTGTTTGGCAACTCTATCTTCAGTGCACTACTGAAAACCTGCTGTGAATAATTAATTCTCCGAAGGGTCAGCGAAATTGAATCACCGAACTGCATCGAAGTGAAAAGCACTGAAATTTCACTGCAATTTCAGTGCTTTGTGAATAAACTGGCGAATCCCATAGGTTTCATTAAATTTTATTCAACCGTTTATTCTTTTCGTTTGCAGCAAAGTCTTTTTATTAATTTATATTTTAGAATTTTTTAGGCATTTTTCCGGCAAAATTTTTGATTCCGATCTATTTTAAATGGCTTTTTTTTTTATTGTGTAACAGGCCATTTTATTGTTATTCATCTGACCTTATATATTATTTGCATGCATTTTCATGCATTATTTTTGAAAATTTTTAAAAGGAGAGGGTTTTTCTTTCTTTTTTATGTACCATGTATCCCTGTTTGCCGGTTGGTTGGCTTTTTCCAGTGGTGTTTGGCGGTCTGTTCGGCTGGTCGTTGGCTGCGTTTGACGGTTTATCAGATCAATTCGGCGAGTTTCAGCGAATGCTGAATTCACCGCAGGGTCAGCAAATTGAGGGTGCCGAATGAAAGCGCACCATAATTTCTGTGCTCTTTGAATAACCCCTTTTGAGTCTCTGTATTGCATTATTACACACCCACGCTTAAATGCAGAGCCGTAGCTAGCTCTTTCTGCACCCAAGGCAAGAACAGAAAATTGTGCGCCCCACATTACTTTGAGCTTTATTACTGTGCAGCTCTGTGATACGCTTATGCTGTACAAACTGCACATTACTGCAAGTTTACTGCGGTGCAGCTCTGTGATACACTTATACTGTACACACCGCACATTACTGCTGTGTAGCTCTGTGATATGCTTATACACACACAACACACATTACTGTGAGTGTATTAGCTGTGTGTAGCTCTGTGAAACACTCTTGGGGGCAAATCATGTTTCTTTTATTTTTACCTTATTTTTTTTACCTTTATTTTTGCTCCCCTCCCCTAGAAAGAAAAATAATTTATTTGACCACCCAGAAAAACAAAAATATATTTCTTTGCCCCCCCAGTGTAAAATTTAAAAAATCATTAATTTGCCTTCGAGCCGGGGAAACTTAATTATTTTTTAAAAAAAAATATTCTGGGGGCAAATAAAGTATTTTTATTTCCAGCCAGGGGAGGGAGGGTAAATAACGTCTTTCTGGGATGTTTTGCTGGCCAAGGCAAATAAATTAATTTTATATGGGGGTTAATTTTTTTATGCAGCAGGGCCAGGTGACCTCACTTACAAGGTCTGGTGCTGCTCAGCTGAGGGCTCCTTCGAGTTTTCAGCAGCTAGTTACATCCATCCAGCTCCACATGAATATATTTACCCCCAGCTCACATGGATATATTGCCCCCAAGCTCACTCACACATGGATATATTGCCCCCCAGCTCACACATGGATATATTGCCCCCCAGCTCACACATGGATATATTGCCCCCCAGCTCGCTCACACATGGATATATTGCCCCCAGCTCACACATGGATATATTGCACTCAGCTCACACATGGATATAGTTCACTCAGCTCACACATGGATATATTGCCCCCAGCTCGCTCACACATGGATATATTGCCCCCAGCTGGCTCACACATGGATATATTGCCCCCAGCGCACTCACACATGGATATATTGCCCCCAGCTCACACATGGATATATTGCCCCCCAGCTCGCTCACACATGGATATATTGCCCCCCAGCTCGCTCACACATGGATATATTTCCCCCCAGCTCACATGGATATATTGCCCCCCAGCTCGCTCACACATGGATATATTGCCCCCAGCTCACACATGGATATATTGTCCCCAGCTCACACATGGATATATTGCCCCAGCTCCTCCCACCTCCTGTCTAGGACTCTGCAGCTGTTCTCCTTCCTGTGAGCAGCCGCCGGCATGCAGCTTGGCCGCTCGCCGGGAACCAAATGACCAGCGCAAGAGATCGCGGAGTTCACGCTGGTCCAGCGCAGCTGCATTCTCGCGCGCTGGTTAGGTGGTTCCCTGCGAGCGGCCAAGCTGCATGCCGGCGGCCGCTCGCTCGCAGGGAGGAGAATGGCCGGCGGCGCTATTCTGCGCCCCCTTCCAGTTGTGCCGAGGCGAGCGCCTCACTTGCCTCGCCCTCCCTACGGCCCTGCTTAAATGTGACAAATCAGTTGGCGATGCCTGTACGCAGCTAAATAATTTGGTTTTAATGGCTTCAGATCAAATGACGATTAATCGCTTACATTACGTATTCGGTATGCTGGGATAATTGCTGATTTGGTAAATTTATCCGCTACAGTCTTGTATTCTGCAGAATATCTGAGCAGTTCCACTTCCTTATGGATTTGTCCATCCATGGGACTCCATTTATCTGGTTCTCTTAGAAATGCTAAAAGAGAGAAATACCTATATAAATGACAGTGAAAAGGCCATGCAAGAGGCTCAAAAGCATGATTAACTCTCACGCCAAAAACCATGTATACAGGTTTGTATCATTGTTGTTTATTTTTTATTCTACAGTTTATTCTTTTCATTTTTAGCAAACAATCTTTTATTTTTTTGAAACATTTTTGCTTCCCAACTTTTATTAAAGGTGTTTTTTTTTAATTCTGTAACAGACCTTTTTAATATTTTTGATAGAACTTTTTTATTATTTAGACACATTTTAATGCATTTTTATTGGTTTAAACAACTATTAGAAGAATAGCAGAATTCTATTTTTTATTTTTTTTACTATACTACACTTTGATTGAAATGGAAACTATAGGTTATTCACAAAGCACTGCTGTTGGTCCAAACACCATTTATATTCCCTGATATTGCACAGCCAACATCGGCATTTTACTAAACTAAAATCCAAAGAGCAGCAGTGGAAGCTTCATTGTGAAGGTTCTCCTGTCATTCATTGGATTCTAATTTTGGGGAGCATCATTATTTGGGGGCTGCAATACCTGCAAACACCGGTGCTTTGTGCATGACCTCTTATGCGAGGCAAAAAAACATTCTTTAAGTTTTACATGTTTCTTTCTCTTATTATAATAATAATCTTTGTGCAGTGAGTCGGATTCGGTTACGTGGTAATACTCCAGCTGCTTACTTTACCTTGTAATTGCTTTTCACTGATTCCTGTCTGAATTTCCTAAAAACAGAAAAACCAGTTAAACAAGACAAACAGTTAATATGACAGAAAACATAGTCTGTGTTACCTGAATCATTGATAGACTTGCAGAGAAAACAAAACATACATGGTTAAAACTATTCCAGGATAGACATAAGGGAAGCATTAAATGGACTGGTCAAAAATGGTGACATCTGTGCAATCTCCTAAAAAAGTGATCCGTCAAGTCTGTTTCTGTCTCATCTGTTGCTATGAAACTTGAGGGTCTATGATACAGGTATGATGTGACATGTATTGATTGCTACATGTCACATCACTACCTGTGCCAACAATTAATACAGTTACTATATTGCTGAAGCCTGTGCACATCAAAGAGTTTTAATGCAAATACGTACATTTTTCTCTTGAATTGTTGGGATATATGCTGGTGCCAGATGCTGAAATTTATTATTGTGCAGCTCTTGAAAACACTCTAAAATAATAGGAATATGAAAAGGAGTAATGTTACATTGTAGTATGACACATGGATGATGCCAGATATTAACAATGTTATGGCTATGTCCATAGTTGTTGATAAGATAACTGCAGGAAACGTTACACATAACATTACACATAACGTCTCCTGTAGTTAGTTTATTGATGGAAAACACGATTCCATTCTTGCCGTAAGCTGAGTTTGCGGCTCGGATGTCGCCGTTTCCCTGCGTGAGGTTACTTTACATTAACCTCTCCTATGATTATTATGGGAGACATTAATTGTAACCTCCACATGGAAAGGAGCCTGCGCTTCCACATGGTAGACGGTATTTCAATAATAAAAGCTGGTGTTGAATGATTCTGCTAATACAAAATCATTTAACACTCTCTAAACCCCCCAAAAAATTCCATTCTTGCCTCCCATCCGGTGTGAAAAGGGCAGTGTGATCCACCTCTTCTTCTCACCAGGATCAGAGTGAGACTGGGAACAAATGGTTCTTAATCTCCCTCTGTGATCATTCCGTGGCTCTGTGCAATCTCGCCTCCGAGACGGGCAAAGCTCCTTCCGTTCCTATGGACTCCACGAGCCAATGTTCGAGGCATCGCAGAACGCTGATACTTGTGGTGGCACGGAATGCTGCTGCTGGTATTCAGCAGCTTTGTGTTGCATTCTGGGTAGAGGTGCTAAGATATCACTTTTTTTTTTTGGAGAAAGTATTTTACCAGGAAGGATACATTGAGATTTCACTCGTTTTCAAGTATTTCCTGGGTGGCGAGTATGTACCGTTAGGCGTCTTGCCCAAGGACACTTACCGAAGAGGTGCTCTTGCCGGGATCGAACCTGTGTTGCCACAGTCATAGAGCAGTGATGTTACATTTACTCCACCCAGCCGGTACATTACTTACTTATGGTGTTAAAGTGGAGACAGTAAGAGAAAATCTGCAGGCGCACACAATCCTGCTACCGTCTCAGTGTTAGCATCTAGTATGGCATAGAGACTCAAGGCATTTATTGACAGTAATGATCACGGCCATAAGCATTACCTTGTAATTGTTTCAGTTTATCACCCAGGAACTGTTCCTCCTAAAACAAAATATTGTTGAAAAGTATATGTTATTAATATTGTTATGAAAGAATAGATTATTTATAGATAAATTACGTAACCAATGAAGACAGACTTGCACAAAAATACAAAATGCAATGATTTAGGGACATTAAACCCACTATTAAAACTAATTGATGGAAATGACACTTTTTGCATTGAAAAACATTGTAAAAATCAATTTTGCATACAAAACAATTTTTCAATGCCTTGTTTAAGGCTGGGGTCAGACGAACGCAGTGCGAACGCGTGTGCAGCCGCACTTTATCATGGCCGTAGTAGCAGCAAATGACGGCCAATATACGTAGTACGGCCGCACAAAAGTTTGGCCAGGCAACGCAAGCGGCAAACGAACAAATTTTTTCGAGAACGTGATACCCCTAGTACTGACGTACAGAGTGCGCTGCGTCCGCTAGCGGCGTGTGTGCGTGATTAGGAGACGTCAGACGCTGCTTAATGTCCAGCCAACATAACGTCCAGAACTCCAGACGCAAAAAGTGTTTTATTGATGATCCGTACAAAATCACGGAATAAAATGCGCATCGTATGACCGCTATCGCGTATTCCGTGGAAATATATGTCCATTCGTTCGAACGCACTTTTTCACGAACGACGCGAAAAATGCGTTCGTCTGACCCTAGCCTTAGGCAGGAGTGATTCACTCCTGTCACATTGTATTACTGGAAGGGGGAGAGGGCAGAATACAGGGAGAGCTCTGGAGTCACTCACTGCCATACATGGATAAGATTCCAGGGGGTTATAATGACTGGGAATCTTGTACAGTACAGATACAAGGTGTTTCTGTAATTGCCATACACAGGCATTATGCAGCACATACAGATACAAGGTGTTGCTGTAATTTCCATACACAGACATTATGCAGCACATACAGATACAAGGTGGTACTGTAATTGCCATACACAGGCATTATGCAGCACATACACATACAAGGTGTAGCTGTAATTGCTATACACAGGCATTATGCAGCACATACAGATATTTATTTATTTATTTATAAAGGATTTTACCAGGAAGGATACATTGAGATTTCTCTCATTTTCAAGTATGTCCTGGGTTCAAGAACATTGAGTGGTTACAGAAATACAAAATAGTAAAATGCAAGATATTAACACAAGACCAAATATACAGATTAACAGAAAAAAAATATGTAGGAAATAAAATCATTATGTTACATGTTTACAGGTGCATTTCGTATTGAGGTATGTTAATAGGGTAGTCTTAAGGGACTTTAGACTGGGGGAAGATTTGACGGCATCTGGGAGGTTATTCCATATTTGCGGTGCTCTGTAGGAAAATGAGGATTGAGCCACTTTCTTTTTGTATTGTGGTATTGCAAGTAAGGTGCTGGTCCTGGATCTGAGGTTATAGGATGAGGGAACTACCGGGAGAAGCAGCCTATTCAGGTAGGGTGGTAGCTTCCCAGAAAAGCTCTTAAACACCAGGTTGGAAAGGTGCGTCTAGATTCCACCGATGGCCAGTTTAGTTCTTTTAACATGTCACAATGGTGGGTCATGTAGTTACATTGTAGCACAAAGCGACAGAATGAGTTATACAATGTAGTAAGTTTCTGGAGGTGTGTTTGAGGGGCAGCTGCATACACTACATCTCCGTATTCAATGGCTGGCATAAGCATTTGTTGTGCAATCTGCTTTCTTACCGCGGGGCTCAGGCAGGATTTGTTTCTGTACAGGGCAGCTAGTTTGGGGTAGAGTTTAGATGAGAGTTTTTCGATGTGGGGGTCAAAAGATAGATTTTGGTCTAACCATATACCTAGATATTTGAGAGAAGTGACTGTGGTCAGCGTGCCATTTGATTTTGTCCTGACACATAGATGGGGTGCTTGCAATTTGTGTAGTTTAGGTGCGGTTCCAAAGAGCATTGTAACAGTTTTGTCAGTATTTAGAAAAAGTTTGTTATTAGCTGCGATCCACTTTTCTACCCCCGTGAATTGTTCTTGCAGCACTGCCTCCAGCTGTGGGAGATTTGGTTTGCTGGTATAGATTACAGTGTCATCTGCGTACATGTGTACAGTTTAGGCTTTGCAGACATTGGGCAGATCGTTTATGAATATAGTGAATAGCAGGGGGCCAAGTATCGAGCCTTGGGGTACACCGCATGTGACTGGGAGGGGAAGGGAAGTGCTGTCAGAAATGGACACAAATTGCGACCTATCAGACACATATGATTGGAACCAGGTTAACGTGCTATCACCATTACCAGAGTTTTTAAGTTTTTGTAATAGGATGCCATGGTCTACTGTGTCAAAAGCCCTGGCAAAATCAAGGAAGATGGCTCCAGTTAGATTTCCTTGTTCCATGCCCGCTGTGGATATCATTACAAACTTTTAAAAGGGCAGTTGTAGTTGAATGATTTGGACGAAAGCCTGATTGATCTGGGGTTAAGGCTAGGGTCAGAGTGGGGCAGTCGGAACGCGCGTGCAGGCGCACTAAATCACGGCGGCAGTAGCAGCACATAACGGCCAATGACGGCCAATATACGCAGTACGTGCGTACGAAAGTGCGCCGACACCACGCAACCAGCAAATGAACGCATTTTTATCAGAACGTGAAACCGCTGCTACTGACGTACAAAGTGCGCTGCGGCCGCATAGCAGCGTGTGTGCGTGATTAGGAGATGTCAGACGCTGCTAGTGTGCGGCCAACATAACGTTCAAACAGCCGGATTTCCCTAGACTTCTTTTCACCCCATCGTCATGAAATACGTCCAGAATTGCGCATCGTCTGACCACTTAAGCGTATTCCGTGAAAAAATGCGTGCGCACGCATCGACGTACATTTTGACGGTGGCTGCAGAAAATGCGCTCATCTGTCCCTAGCCTAAATAGTTCTGATACTGATAATAATCACGTAATTGAGTGTAGACACATTTTTCCAGAATTTTTGACATTACAGGAAGCAGTGATATTGGGCGGTAGTTGGATACCAAAGTATTGTCTCCACTTTTATGGATAGGTACCACCCTTGCAGTCTTCCAAAGTTTGGGTATGTATCCAGTCGCCAGTGATTCATTGATTAGGGTTGCGACAGGTTTTGCAATTGCTGGCGCACTGATTTTCAGCAGCATTGCTGGGATTTGATCAGGTCCAGACTGGTATTTCATTTTTTGGTTACAGAGAAGTTTAGTGATGGCACTGAAAGGCACTGGTCTAAAACTGAATTTCTTTGCGTTACAGGGTCTTTGCACTGTTTGGTGGGGCCTGACCTGTGTGCGGCCTTTCTGATTGTGTGTCATTTCCTAGCTTAGCAATCAGGGTGGTGGCGCATCCAACAAAATAATTATTAAAAGCATTTGCTACTTCTAGGGGGTGTTGTACAGTTTGGTTGTTTACTTTGACAGCAGCCGGTTGAGAGTGGACGGGGGGTGCTTGTATGTTACTTATGATTTTCCACAAATTTCTGGGGTTTGATATGTTATTGTTTAAATTTTCATTGAAGTACTGGGTTTTAGCCATTTTTGTTTGTTTTGTGCATGTATTCCGGCATTTTCGGTATTCACAGTGATCGCTCATGGATCCAGTACTCTTGAAATTTGACCACAGGGAGTCTCTAAACTGGTACATATGCGTGAGGTCAGCTGTAACACAGGGGAGGTGGGCACATTTTTCTCGCACTTTGCGCAGTGGGGTATGGGTGTTCCAGACTTTCAGGAGCTCGGTTTGAAAGTATTCAATTGGACAGTCCAGGTCTGGGATTAGGTTTAGTCTGTACCATGGGAGCTGTTTGAGATCATTTAGGAAGGATTCAAGATTAAATTTCTTGAAAGACCTGGTGATTATTACCTTTTGGACATTTTGTGGCCCTTATTTTGCGCACACAGTACACTAGGCAGTGATCACTGAAACTGTTAGCGAGAACGCCTGCCTCCTGTATACGATCAGGACATGAGGAGAGAATCCAGTCCAGCAAGGTGTGGTTAGGGCTTTTCATATTAATGCGAGTGGGGAGGAGATTAATTGTGTTAGCTGCAAAGCCTTAAACAGTGAGCAGTGTTTATTGCATTGCTAATAATCTCATTATGGTGATCACTACAAATCCCCACAAGCAGGAGATCGCCATTATATTATCTGTCTGCAGCACATTTACTGCATCTGAAACACAGGCCGTTTCTGCCTGTATGCGGAGAATGCAGACCCCATGTGACATTGTTCAAGATAGGGGTGCCATTTAGAGTTTAGAACCTTTCATTCCAGCAATATTTCTGTAAAGGATAAATGAATACATGTAAAACTAAAAAGGAGTAAGTTTATATTGTTTTAATTTTTCAGCTTCGTGTATCAGCCTATACAGACACTTGCTATCTTATCCTAAAACTGAGTGTTATCTACATATCCAATGTTTTAAATAAATTTTATGCTTTTATTTAATCAATAAAAAATGCATGGTATGGAAAAATGTTTATCAATGTGTTCAGGAAAACAATATGGATCTGGTAAACCTTAGCTTTCCAAATTTAACCTGACAAAGCATACTGGTTTGAGACACTTCCACCTCTAATTTCTTACAGTTACAAGTATTTATAAAGCGCTAACAAGTTCCATAGTGCCGTACAATGGGTGAGACAGAATAGCAAATATACATACAAATTAAGCACACAGAAAAGTAGAAGAGAGCACCCTGTTTGAGAGTTTACAATCTAAGAGGAGAGGGGTGACACATTAGGTAAGGGTAATTAGAGGACCGGAAGTAGCATGGTGCATGTGTGCTGGGAAGGAAGGTGGTGCAAGAAATGTGCAGTGGGGGGTTATGGAGTGAGCCGATAGGCTTCTCTAAAGTAATGTGTTTTCAGAGACTTCTTGAAGGACTGGAGAAACGATGAGAGTCTAATGTTGCGGGGGAGGGAGTTCCATAGAAAGGGGACAGCTCAGGAGAAGTCTTGAAGGCACGAGTTGCCTCGCCACGCCAGCTTCAAACAAAACTAAGCAATACTCTGATGAATGGTTATTGAACTTTACATATCTCTTGAGTAAAAAGAGGTCTAGTGATTGAATACAGAATAATTTCTGTTAAAGTCACCATGAAAACCAGTATTTTACTGTGAGAAAATTATTATCTTCTGTCCGTTTGTGGCTTTGTATGGACCACTGTAGCATCTGAAGTCGTTTGAAGCTCATCACACACAGTAGATATGTATACTACTGTGTAACCAAAAATAACACACATCTGACTTAGTTATAAAAAATGGAGTAAATTTCTTGATACAAAGTGACTTACACGTATAACATCTGTTCAGTGTGACAATGATGGTACACAGAAATAAAAAGGGAGAGAGGGGGTAGCTGTGTCTTTCTTGATCGAAGTATAGAAAGAACTGACTCCCACAAAGTCCCAGCCCATGGCTAATATGGAATGCATGAAGAATCAGCATTCATTCAAAATACCCAATAGTATTTGAACACGACTGTTCTAACTGATATTGGGCTGTATTACAATGTTGGTGCTAACTTAACCAGAGCAGTTGTAAACTTAAAACCTCCATAGGCTATAATGGCTCTGGGACGTTTACAACAGCTCTGGTAAAGTTAGCACCAAGTATGTATTATGGCCCATTGTCTTTCCCAGGCATCATGTAAACAGAGAGCTGTTTCTTAATCTGTACCTGTTCTTACCAGAGCACACCTCAATATGTATGTATAGCTTGGAATAAAGTAATTGAAGAATATTTAATATTCATTTGCAATTAAACTTCTATTCTTCGCGCTAGAAGGGCTCATTGTTATATTAAACATTTCACATATTGGACTCTACCTTTGGTTGTCTGGCTTGGAAAGTGTTCAGATAGTCACTGTAGACATTGTCATCGAATGCAATGATCGAAATTTTTGTAAATGCAGCCATGTTCATAGTTAATGATTCTTCAATGCCGTCTAGAATCGCTTCAATGGACTGAGCTGGGTTGATGCGTGCTCCGCCTGTATATCAACAAAATGACTTAAGCAAGAAAACTATTTTATGACACAGTCTCGGTTTTCCAAGATGAAATCACAGCCATTAAAATGATAGTCACTAAGACCTCAATGTCACGAGTAAGCCACATCTCCCCTCCATTAAATATATATGGTTTAGGGATGACCACGGTTCCCCTAAATAGGTCCCACCCGTATATTTAACACCTTGGGTTCCATTGCTGTTTGAATGTGGTGAGGATGGCGTGTCCTGCAGCCTACCAATTAACATTGAAATTGGCTAGAAGGAAGCAAGAGGACTCGGAGGCCACCCTGTGTCATTAATCCCTAATGCCATGTTAGCATAGCTAGGGTTACGTTTAAGACGGTGAGTGTTGGAGGAAATAATGATACAATAATATTGTCGGCTTTTACAGTTGTTAAAACATGCATGTGGTGTGATCGCTAGTGTCCATGTAAGTTTCTGTGTTGGTACTGGTCCACAAGTTAACTGTGGTTCACTAATGTCCAAAAATGCTTCTGTCTGTTGTAATTGTGTTATTTTCAGTCTGAGTACTCAGGCTCAGATTTTGCTATTCAATGTTAAGCATCATGTGTCAGAAATGCTTCATCTCTTTATACCTGTTCCAATTGCTGGCAATGCCACTGTCCTGAATGATCTGTTTTTGCATTCTGTTAGAATTGTGTCCAGAGTGGAAGCGAATGCAGAGAGTCCGGCCGGGCTAATCATGTGCATGATGTGATTGCTCTTTAAGTTTCCTCCACTTGTTACAACAACGTTACCATGATATAAAGTACCTGTAAAATGAGAAGCGAGCTCAAATATTCAAACATACAATTGAATTGCTAAAGATCATAACTTCTATTTTTATGAAAGATTTACCATAAAGTGCACATTCATCAGCAACCGTCTGTCCAGCGGCATGTAGTATAGCACCAGAGACACCTACAGGAGTAAACACAATAAGGCGAAAGTTTTGTTGAAAACTTTTTTGTGAGATCTAGATAAAGATTATAAAAAGAAAACAATAAAAAATGAAATAAATGATAATAAACCTATGTAAAAAAAGTAATATAATAAATACAAATAATTATATTTTATTAAATTGTATTTATTTTAAGCACTGAGATTTGCTTATATTTCATCTTTTATGAAAAATATCTAATAATTTACCATAAAATTTTTCTTTCTTGTAGAGTGACGTATCGTTAATCATGTCAGAAGTTATTTTTTAGTATTAACAACAGTATGTGATACATTTTAGCTGAGAAGGCAACTGGCAGCACGTCAGAGAGCAAGTCTGTGCAGGATTGTGTGTGTGATCTTGTGGGATCCCGCAGGTCTGGCAGAAGGACAACAGTGAACCATATGTTCTCCATCTTCTTCAGTCTACTGAGGGAGAAGGCAGCAGGTCACCCTCTCGTCTCCACTGCAGGATTTGGGGTGTCTTTTTGAACTATTTTAGAGTTCTAGTATTCTAAAGTTTTTGAACTATTTCTTTCTTTCTGTGAGATGATTTTGAATCCGTAAAATCAATCGACACCAGCAGTTGTTTATTTTTGTAAGAGAATTATTCTCCGGCTGTCACATCGTTAGCATTTACTATACAATTACAGCATAAAGGAGGAAGCATAGAAGTACAGTTACCATTAATGAATGAAACGCTGTATTTAACGACACACTTTTGCATGATATCAGGAAATCAATTAAATGACTAAAACCTTGCAGAACAAAGCATATTCTATCACTGACGTAAAGCGTTTGTTTTTGGAACCAAAAAGCTTCTTTTTTTTTTTAGGTGATGTTTTATGGCAACTTGTTAAGTCTCTTGTTCTAATTGTGTTGACCATTAAAAAAAAGAAACAAACAAACTCTCGGATGTTTTAATTTTTTTAAATTTAAAAAAATATTACTGTTATTAATTAGCAACTAAAAGGCTCGACTTAATTCTTTGCGCCAGCTGCTTGGAAAAAAATACTGGCGAGTTTCAATCGATTAGTTTTTCCAAATGTCGTCTAATTCAATCAAACAATTTTGGCCACAGCCAAAAATTGAAAAAAAAAAAAAAAAAGAAATCGATGCTGTCCCAATAACAAGTGGGCTAGTAAAACAGCAGAAAAAAATTACTTTCGGCCCGCATCATAATGATTTTCTCTAGTAAGCAGGCCTTTTTAAAATCCAATGTTTAAAGTAGGGTTTCACTCGGATTTTCTATTTCCCTGCCTGAAAAACATTTATCAACCCTTTTCGCAATTTGATAATTTTTTGAAAAATCCCCGTTCTGACTAAATTCGAATTGAATCGCTGAAGCCGAAATTTCCATTAGTGAGTATCGGCTCGAATGCCAATAACACAGCCAAATTTTTTAGGGGAGTCTATCTGATGGTTTGCTCTCGATAATATTTGCCCAAACAGAAACATGGCTGAATTATGGTAGAAAGATTATCAGGTTCATCAAACGAGCTGAATTAAATCGAGCACCAAGTTTACATATTCACTGGGTTTACATTTACCTATAGATCTGTTCAGGGTTGAGTTTGTGAGATTCACAATGCAGTCCACCGCTTGTTCGGTGATGTCACCTTTCACTAACTCCACAATAGTTCCGTGTATTGTGAGCTTCAAATTAAAATTCTGCTTTAAAAAAGAAGAAAAAAACATTTTAAACCAAGCAAAAACAAACCAGTGGTCTAGCATTTTATACTAATGTACCCATGAAAACATTCAAATTACACATTATTTAAAAAACAACAAACGAGGGATTTGGAAAAACCCAATCGGCTCTTTCTATACTATAGCGATTTCTCAAGATTTTATTCTTCCTGTTTCTGCCTAAACTTTCTCGAATAAAATTGTAATATTATTTTTATATCCAACAAATGAACAGAAAATTAATATGTTGAGTTTAAAAAAACAATAATTATAAAACTATTACTACATCCTTTTTTTTTTTGAATGAAGATATGAATGTGCAAATAATTTTGTATTCATTGTAAAAAAAAAAAATGTAACCTCTTGAAGCTGCAGCTCATCCTGGCAAGAAGGCTGAAACGCCTCAGGGTGGCATAGCATGCCCTGTGGTTTTCTGACCCTCCTCCAGCCCACCACCATACCCAGAGAGCCGATCACTGTCATTGGCTGAAGAGGACTGCCTGAAGTCAGGCAGCCCCCTTTAGCCAATGACGGTGCTTGGCTGCTGGGATGGGAGGAGGGCTGGAGGAGGGTCAGAAAACCATTGGGCAGGATATGGCATTTATGTCTTCCTGCTGCCTGGATGACATAGGACTCCCTGCGGTGCTAAAGGGCTAAATTCAGAATTATAATAATTAAACAAATTTAACTAAATAAAACAAAAAATAATCCCAAAATTAAATGGTCGTTTCTTGATAAACTATTCGGATCTTGCTCGGATCTTGGTCTCATAATGGTTTTCACAAGAAATAAGTCTACATTTCATTTTTACCTTCTATGGAAGATGAAAATGAAATATAAATTGACAATGACATTCCGATTTCTTCTTTGAGATGTGTATCCTTCACCGCTACAGTAGCTTTGTCCCATAGCAAATATGTTGTGAGCGTCACTAATAGGATGGCTGTGCTTTACCTGGACGCTGGAGACATCATTCTCTGTGGATTTTACATTTGCTCCGTAGAGATCTGCGCTGGAGGTGAACATGCTGAGCCATGAAATGTCTGATTCAGATTTACCACCAAATAGTTTCCTTCTAATGGCTTTCAGTAAGTGCTTCCTGGATTCCAGTAGGTGAAATTTAGGTGCTCCACCTCCTAGAAGACAAGATGTTAAACAATTAAGTGCTGTTTTAAACTGTATATGTCACCCAATAGAAATCAAATGACTTGCACCTACAGTGACCAATGGTTCCCAGTGAACGACCTTTTGATGCTAGTTTCCCTGAACTATAAATTAAATAGAATGATGATTTCGCTCTTTTTATTCAATATCTATGCATGAGATACAAGAGCTGCCCTCTTGTAATTAGGAGTTGGTGTCCTCAGGTGTCCTTTCAGGGCCCTTTGACGCCCAAGGTCTCCGCTGACCTGCTTGTGGTTGTTCCCGTTGACAGTGTCATCCATTGGAATGTCAGCTTCCCTTATCTGATCACAAAGGGATGGCTGATACTGTATTTCATCTAAGAAGCTGCATGTTCATCTCTCTACCTCTCACTGTTTGATTTAAACCTCTGTTGATAGAGATTTGTGAGCAAGAAACAAAAAAGATTCCAGTATATAAAATATCCAGTATTAAATGTGTCCCGGCCATCCAATACAGAAAACTTTCCTCTCAGATCGGTTGCGTGATTTTATTTTTGCATTTTGGATTTAGTGGAAAGATTATTGAATAACATTTAGTCCTTACTCTATTTTTCACAGAATACAGACGTCACATGCTGAAGGCCATTTCCATAAATATATTTGATGCATATGTGATATGTGCTATTGATTCTTTGCTTTTCAGTGCATCTATCCATGTATTGTTCAAATTGCAAATTAACCTGTTTTGCTTTCCACTCGATTTAATACATTATTCAATATATGAAAGTATAATACGTGAATTCACTATTTAGCGAATGGTCATCGTATTGTGCTGAAGCTGGAGTCGCCCAAGCGGTTATCGGACATCGGCTACAACCACCAAATTTCACCGATAACTGTCAAATTTGCCCCAAATTGGCATTGGCGAATTCCATCGAATGTTTGAAAAAAAAAAAAAAGAAGCCTCTTATTCTCCTAAAAGAAGTTTGAATCAATAAAAATGTGTTTAAATAATGAAAAAGGTCTTTTAAAAACAGCAAAAAAGTCTGTAACAAAATAAAAAAAGTCTTTCAAAAATTTAAAAACTCAGTGTCTTCTAAAAAAATACAAAAAGGTCTTTAAAAAAAATAAACGGGGTTTTTACAAAAAACATATGAATAAACGGTCTGTAATTTAAAAAAAAAACGTTTATTTTTACATTGAAACCTATGGTATTCACCTGTATTTGGTGACCTGCCAACTTAGTGAAAAGACAAATGGTTAAAGTCACAGTTTGGTGCATTTTGTGGCCAATTTGGAGGTTAGTGAATAACCCCTTTATTGTTCTTCCTCTGTTTCAATTCTTACCTGTTATTTCTTTCAGATTAATATCTATGGGCAGGCTTTTCTAAAACAGAAATAGAGCAGTAGGACGATATTAATAACACAGAAAATATCTTAATCACTTAATCCCCAATAAGCATTTGTGAAAGAAACTCACAATAAATATATAGGCATGAAACCAAATATTAGATTGTGGTGATATTTCATTGGAAATACAATTACTTTTACCTTTTACAAACTGTAAAATTGGCACTTATCATTTTCTAGGTTTTGTACTTGTGTGATTATATTATATGGAAAAGCAGAGTGACTGAAAGGGAAAGCCCAGCAGCAGTTTAGGTTAATGGCAGATGGTGAGGACTAGCAAGACAAACAGGACTGATTTCTTAAAACAACACTGTGACTGCTGAGCCGTGTACAATGATTACTAACCGAACCAGAAAGGACTCAAAATGTTACCTTTCATAATGTTATGCAGTAAAATAATACATACTCTGAAGAAAAAGTGATGAATTTACTGATTGTATCACATTATCTCCAACTAGTTTGAACAAAAACATGTCTGAGGACACTGAGAACGGGCACAGCACTAGTGGCCTTCCAAACGGTGGATCCACGTTCAGGTCTCATAAGATTTTAGTTTGATGGTGCCATTATATAGAAGACAATACATATGCAAATCAGACTACTTCCTCCCAATAGGGTAGTCATTACTGAAATACCAAGAAGGTCTCCCCTGCAGGAGAGATAAAGCAACCCCCGATGATCGACTCGGCCTACTTTCTCCACTAGACATTATGAAAATGTAACTTAGTTTCTGCAAACCTGATATCACTTTCACGATCATGGGGGCCAAGTTATTATTATTATTGTCATCATTTATGTAGCGCCAACAGTTTCCGCAGAGCTTTACAATAAGTTGATACATTCCCATCACTTATCGTGACTCTATCCAGATACAACGTTACACAAATCTAATCAATATGCAGCTGATCAGCTACTCTCTTGCCATCATACCTTCCAGATCTCGTTAGGTTATATCATGAGAATTAAATCGAGAAAACCATTTATAAAACAAAGATATAAAATCAAAGAAATGTTATGGATTGTTTTACATTATTCTTTTCACCCCCAGATGGACAAATTGACCTGTCATTGGGTTCTATTCCAAAGCTGGCGTTAATTTAACCAGAGCTGTTGTAAACTTACCAGAGTCATTATAGTCTATGGATTTGTTAAGTTTACAACAGCTCTGGTTAAGTTAGCGCCAACTTTGGAATATTGCCCATTAATTCTGCTGATCAGAATGAACCAACAATATTACCTTTCGTTTTCTTCGGAAAGCTTTCAGAAAGTCACTGTAAACGTCCTCGTCGTATGCGACAATCAAAATATCTGTAAATTCAGCCACATTCATGTGTGCTAAACATCTTTCAATGCCATCCAGAATTGCATTGATGGACTCTGCAGGTCTGATGCGGGCTGAGCCTGTGACACAATAAAAGAGTTGATAGCTATTTATGTGTTGATTCTGACAGATTAACACGTTGCATTTTTAACATGATGTTTAATTATGGACAAGGCACCAAGGGTACCAGTTATGGCCTCAACCACTACCCCTCTTGAAAACACTGGTGTATGTCTAGAACACAACTAAATATGTGTTGCCTTGTCCTGCCCCTCTCTCCAATGTGTCTCCTCCCCTTCCCCAAAGTGTTTGTATTTGTTTCTTCAATCCTCCCAATATCCTTTTTTCTTCCTTTACCCATCCATGCCCGCTTGCTTTGAGAGGAACATAATCAATTTTATGCTTCTCTGCATCCTTCACTCAGGCAGCGGCACTCTAGGGGGTGGTTCCACTTCCCATGTTTATTTATCTATACAGGATTTTACCAGGAAAGATACTTGAAAACGAGAAAAATCTCAATGTATGTCCTGAGTTCAATAACATTGAGTTGTTACAGAAATACAAAGTAGTAAAGTGCAAGTTATTAACACAAAACAAATATACAGATTAACAGAAAAATAAATATGTAGGAAATAAAGTCATTATGTGCCGCTTGTCTGTGCCAATTCACACAATGGCAGGTGGCAGCTCAAGAGGGACCAAAACCAGAGCTTCACATATCCAGCATAATGCACCTCAAGGAGGTATTGTATACTGGTGTATGCTGGCTGACCTTTGTTCCCTCTGACCTTGTCCAAAGTGTCCAACTCATCAGTCTGGTCCTGCCCATCCCTCAAGCCAGTAATAGCAGGCCACTAATGGCAGAGTTTGCAAGAACTGTAAACCATTAGTGGCTCCCTGTTATTGGCTCTATTATAAGTGAGAGTTTGATCATTATTGGCTCCCAATTCCGGTTCTATTTTAAGTGAGAGTTTATGTTAATGGCTGGGCTGGATGACTGGATATTTGAAAGACGCAAAAAAAAATCATTTTTTTAAATTGTAAATTCATCATTTTGTAGCACTGTTTTCAGATAGTATTTTTTATGTGAAAATTGTTGTGCAATTTTTTGTTTTGTTTTTCTGTGCAGCAGCAAACTTCCTTAATTGACTTTCAATATTTAGTCATGGTTCCTATTTCAGCGTTACAACCAAAACTTTCCATTTGTCCTCGAGTCCTAGCACCTATTCGTATAATGAGGAGACCCTCATGGTACATGTTCAAGGTAGTGTTTCTTGTTGAATTCACATTTCTACCTGGGAGCTTAAGGGAATCTAGTTCATTGTGACCACATCACCGCGTCATCTCTTTATACCTGTTCCAATTGCTGGTAAAGCCACGGTTTTAAATGTCATGGCCTGGCATTGTGTTAAGATTAACTCCAGGGATGGAGCGAATGCGGGCACGCTGGTTGGGCCAATCACATGCATAATGTATTCGCTCCGTAGGTCTCCACCAGTTGTTAGCGCAACCCCATCGGTAGATAATGAACCTGTCAAAAAAAAAAAACAATCTTGATCAAGTGAGAACAAGATTACATTGTGTCCTTAATTAAAATACATTTATTACATTAAGACTTTACCATAATTCGCACATTCATCCACAACCGTCTGTCCAGCGGCAGATAATATAGCACCAGAGACACCTACAGAAGCGAATACATAGATGAGATTGAGCTGAAAAGTATATTTATTTCACCAAAGTCAACTGAAAATTATGAAAAACAAAAATCAAGAACACGGAAGATTTTTTATATTTAAACTGTGCCTGAAACTTAGCCAGATCTGTTCATGCTGAATGATATGTACCCAACCCTGGTCATCAGGTCCTGCTAACAGGCCAGGTTTGCAGGATATGTGAAGCACCGCACAGGGGATATGATTTGCTGCTCAATGATTGCAGGATTCAGTCTGTATTTCCCCAAGGTAATCCTTAAAACCTGGCCTGTTAGGGGTACTTGAGGACCGGAGTTGGGAACCACTGCATCAGAGGATGGTCTATGCAAGGGAGGCCTCGCATGGAGCAATGATCATCAAGCTCTGCAGCTGCTAGAGCAGTGTTTCCCAAACCTGTCCTCAGGTTCCTCTAACAGGCTAGGTTTGCAGGATATGTGAAGCACAGCACAGGTGATATAATTTGCTGCTCAGTGATTGCAGGATTCAGTCTGCATTTCCCCAAGGTGATCACAAAAATCTGGCCTGTTAGAGGGACCTGGGGACAGGTTCGCTATCCAATAACTCCACCTATGCTCCATTCCCAACCCTGGTAACCCTATGCGTCAAATCCAAGCAGCGACAGTCCTGACTCAAGATCCTACTAAATCAAACGTGCACTAGTATTAAATATCAGAATTTGTGGATCAGCTGGTGCAATAAATGTTTCAAATCCTTTTTTTAATTTACTGTACAAACAATATAAGCAGGACAGCACTGTCATAAAATGCTGGCTTTCAAAAGTAATCATATTGCTGCCTAGAGTGTCCCTTTAGGCTAGGGTCAGAGTGGGGCAGTCGGAACGCGCGTGCAGGCGCACTAAATCACGGCGGCAGTAGCAGCACATAACGGCCAATGACGGCCAATATACGCAGTACGTGCGTACAAAAGTGCGCCGACACCACGCAACCGGCAAATGAACGCATTTTTCTCAGAACGTGAAACCGCTGCTACAGACGTACAGAGTGCGCTGCGGCCGCATGGCAGCGTGTGTGCGTGATTAGGAGACGTCAGACGCTGCTAGTGTGCGGCCTACATAACGTTCAAACAGCCGGATTTCCCTAGAATTGCGTTGGTGAGTACCTGCGACTGTGCGACTGTGGTCGTCTGACCACTTAAGCGTATTCCGTGAAAAAATGCGTGCGCACGCATCGACGTACATTTTGACGGTGGCCGCAGAAAATGCGCTCATCTGTCCCTAGCCTGAACGACAGCAACAGCTTATATTTTATTGCTGCTTATTTTACAAAGTAAAAATGTGGCTCTAGTTACACTTAAAAATGTTTATAAAGGGATTCACTTTGCAGATTAATCATTGATGGCCTGGTTGTTATATTTACCAATAGACCGGTCCAGGGTTGAGTTTGTGAGATTCAGAATGCAGTCCACAGATTGATCAGTGATGTCACCTCTCACTAACTCAACATTAGTTCCATTTATTGTGACCCTCAGATCAAGTTTCTGCGAGGAAAAAAAAGTGGTTTTATACTTAATGATGCCTAAACCCCACAAACCTCATATTTATTGAACAACGCATTTTAAGACATTTACAGGGACACTCTATTCATTCTGATCACTTTATAGTTATAAAGTGGTCAGGATGTCAAAAATGCACCCCTTAACCTTCCTCCAACTCCCCCGATCTGGTGTAATCACTGGGTGAAGTTGAGGAATTTCCTCCACCCCACCCAGCATCACCAGCAGCTGGGATTTTTTAATTTCCCAGTTGCCGGTCACCAGATTGATCACCAGTGACGTTGGCACGTGACGAAGAAGAAAAGATAAGTAAAATAAAGCCAAAATAATTTAAAAACATTTATTGTGCAAAGGCTTTCAGCAGCATCTACCCAATCATTATAGAGTAAAAAAAGGGACCTTTTAATAGAGGATACCTTTAAGGTCTTATGGACCGAACCATTGCATTGGTTTCTGTAAATAAGCTCCTTAAGCTCTCCTGGAGTGCCTGGTTCCTAATACAGAATTTTCACCTGTTGGATTGAATTTTTTGGACACTCTGGAAGCAAGAGCCCCCTGCTCAACATCAAGATTGTTTCTGAAATATATGAGAGTGTAACTCCTGATTTGTTTATCAATCATTAAAACCCAACCAACATTTGTTGAAAGGAAAAGAAACATTCTAACTTTAACATCTCACTCTTTTCCTCCAGAGAGGAACACAAGTCCATGATACATTTTAGATATTGTACAAATCTTGCCTTGTCTCTGGCTTTAAAAGCTTTCAGAAAATCATCAAAGACATCATCAGTGTATGCGATGATCAAAATATTCGAAAACTCCGCCACATTCATGTTTTCTAAGCATCTTTCAATGCCGTCCAGAATGGCTTCAATGGATTCCTCGGGCTTCATGCCAGCCGAGCCTGTCAAGCAAGGAAACAAATGACAGCTTCAAAGTGCTTTGATTTGTGATATAATGTTCTATGGTTTATCTACTGCAACATCTATAAAATGAAGATTTTTTGACTGTTTATTAGACATGTGCACAGGAATGCAATTTGGTTCAGAACAGACCGCATCTGCTCTGACTTAACCCCTCTCTCGCTGCGTGGGAGGAGTGGGGTGCTGCCAAGTCGCTTTGGTTAAAATTGAATGACATTCACTCACAAATTGTATCTGCCGGTACACCAATACGACCTAAAAAATATATATCCCGCACAGTTTGTGCCAACTGATTCTTTTCTTCCAGTTCATTCGTCAAGATGTTATTTTGCTGATTTATGTTTCAGATAAATGGATGAAATCGCCATTCTGGGGTAAAGAAGGAATTTTTTCCCTGTTTGTTGCATATTGGCGAGCGCTTCAGACTGGGTTGTTTTTTTTTTGCCTTCTTTTGGATCAACCACAGTAGGTAATGTGTGAAAAGCTGAACTCGATGGACACAAGTCTTTTTTTCGACCTATGTAACTATGTAAATCCTAAAATGTGTACTCTCGTACAGACATTTCGGCCCCTAGATCAAGATCCTTGATAAAGACCTCTAGGGGCTAAACATTGGTATGGTTTTTTAATCTGTCAATAATTAAACATATATTTAACAAGTCCCCCCTCTACCCATTTGGTATATATATATATATATATATATATATATATATATATATTTATAGATATAGTAAATCATATAGATCTGAATCCAAAGTTTTAATTATAGATCATTAACTAATGAAATGAATGAGAGTTTCAGTCAACCTTCCTCCTCTTATGTTAAGCACATCCCATCACAGCACGTGCTGGAAGCTGCCACGAGGTGGCAGCAGAGAGACAACAACAAAACAGCCACAAGAATTTCACTCCCAAGGAACAAAACGGCTTATTCTTTGGAAGGGCACATGGTTAATTCCAAAAAAAATTCATCACGGGTGTCAGTGGCAACAATCCAAAGTTTTCTGTTTGAGTTGAGCACGCAACATTATTCTTGTTGTTGAAGTATTCTTCCTAGCAGCCCCCAGTCACATTTTCTGCTCACCCCGGCCATATCGTCTGGTTTGTCCGTAAGGTGGAGGTTTGCCTGTCTTTTAAATAGACCGGAGACCTTGCTTTGGACAGTTTGGGTGTTGACCCCGTTGCTGCGTATTGCCAATTACCTCAAATCTCCTTAAGATAAGTTATATTGTAGCGCTGTTCACTTTTTAATATAGTGAGAAATAAGAAGTGAGCACTGTTTATTTGAGATGTTTTCTCTGTACGAGGCACTTAAGAGTTTATATTTTTATTCACACTGTATTATTCACATTGTGGATTTTTTTGCACTTTTTTGTTTTGACTCACCCACAAGATTTTGCGGGTGGGCTTATGCTTAGAATAGTCAGTGTAAGAAAACTAAAAATCTATTTTTTTTGTAGGGGATGTACAGGGTTGAGCACACATGACTTTTTCTTTGTACAGATTCCGGGGTCAGCTGCTAGAGCTCCTCATGGGAGTTGAGCAAGCAACACTTTTTCTTTTTGTTGTAACAGAAAACAGCGGCCATTTCCAGCAGTTGCTGTGTTGGGATGTGCTCAACACAAGAGGAGGAACGTTTCATGAAACTCTCATTAATTTTCAATCAATTGTCTAAGATCTACAACAAAAACTTTGGGTTTATTTGAAACACCCTGTATATATTTATAGATACACATATCAGATCGATCTTTTGTACCTGTTCCAATTGCTGGTAAAGCCAAGGTCTTGAATGCGTTGGTTTTACATTCCATTAAAATTTTTTCCAGTGACGGAGCAAATGCAGGCACACTGGTTGGGCCAATCACATGCATAATATGTTTGCTCTTTAGGTATCCACCACTCGTTACCACAACTCCATCAGATAATGTACCTGTAAAACAACAACTGGGTCAAGTGACTGCAAATGTTAATGTTTTTTCATTCAAAATTAGTTTATTTTTTTATGTATTTACCAGACTGTGCGCATTCAGAAGCAACAACCCATCCCGCGGCAGAAAGTATGGCGCCCGAGACACCTATAAGAGTCAATACATTAATACAAAACAGTAAGGAGACGTTTATGTTTATGTTTTTGCATCTCAAATTAAAACATACAAAAATGGAAACAAAAATAAAGGATTTTTTTTAATGAAATTGTACGGGGAATACTGATTAGCCAGAATTGCTCGCTTCATTAAATTTAAATAAATATATACAATAATTTTCAATAATATGAGGCGGCATTGCCACGAATTGCAGACAAGGAGCTATATATCATATTTGTTAGACATGTGCACAGCGAAAAATTTAGTTTCGGAAAGTTTGGAATCCCATATTTTCAGATTTTGGAATTTTATGGATCTGCCAATTCGCATCGGTTAGATATTTTTAGACAAATCTGAAATTTTACGGAAATGTCTATAATTTTGCAGACATGCATATTTGTAGACCCTATACCCCCTCTATACCCTCCTCTGTTGCCCTATCTCCATCTAAACCACCCTCTTTACCTCATCCATCCCTCCTCCTATTTTTCTACCCCAATACCCTCTCTACACCTTGAAACATTAGTTAGGGTTAGCGCTAGAGATAGGTTTACGGTTACTTTTAGGGTTAGGTTATTGTTAGGGCGAGGGTCACTATGAGGAGGATAACTGTTTCTGTTTATTTTAGAGTTACAGTTACTGTTTATGTTAGGGTTAGGGTTACTATTGTGCAAAGAATGCAATTTTATCTGTTCTGGAAGGGACTTTAAATTGATCTGAAACTTTTCGGATTGGTTCCATAAAAGTATATCGTTTTTGGCTCATTGGGGATTTCAGATGCTCCCAAATTGCTGAAAAGCCGATATTTTAGCTAATATCGGATGACAACAAATTAATACGTCTAATAACTGTATAACCTAATCTTCTAGCAAGTAAGGTCTGGTTTAAGAGAATAGAATGTATGCTCTTCGGCCCCTAGAAATTGGGTCCCTACTATCCCTATGCATCCCTAACCCTAAAATCTCCGACCCACAAATAAAACAATTTCCCTAAATAAACATTTTTTTTATCGTGCACTGTTGCTCCCAATGTCAGTAGATCAACGTGTGCTACAGTGTACATTTTGATGTCATGTCATGTGATGTCTAATCTTATTCTAAGCTGATATTTCCACCTTTATTAAATGAACCTATACTAACTGTACTAAGACATTAAGGCTAGGGTCAGACGAAAGCATTTTTCCCTGCGAACGTGAAAAAGTGCGTCCGAACGCATTGACGTATTTTTTCACGGAATGCGCAAAAACGGTCAGACGACGCGCATTTTCGGGCGTGATTTTATACGGATCGTCAATAAAACTCTTTTTGCGTCTGGACGTTATGTAGGCTGGATAGTAGCAGTGTCTGACATCTCCTAATCTCGCAAACACGTCGCTATGCCGCAGCTGCGCACTCTGTACGACCTTACTAGCGGTTCTGCGTTCTCAGAAAAATGCGTTCAAATTCCACTTGCGTTGCACGGCCGGACTTTTGTGCGGCCGTACATCATATATTGGCCGTCATTGCCCGTCATCTGCTGCTAGTGCGGCCGTAATTATGTGCGCCAGAACGCACGTTAAAAGTGCGCTGGTCTGACCCCAGCCTTAAATAGCACAACCCTTTTATCCCATAAAATGTTAATTTACCATTGTAAATAAATACAGCAAGCGCGTCAAGATTTCATCATTACAAGAAAACACGAGTGGTACTAGCGCAAAATAAAAGTGTAAATGCAACTTAAAAATGTGACATTTATGCAAAAAAAGAAAAACACCAAGCGCTATTGCTATACCTCCACAAAATAAACCAACACGTCTCCTCTACCCAAAAACACACATATGTATTTAACATAAGATAAAAAGACAGGGCTCAGCGCTCAGTGGGGATGAGATCTTCTTTAGGCAATTCTTTCATTAATAATATCTCAAAAATCTGACTAAAAGAGACATATTTAAAACCATAGGGAAGTATTGTTATACATAACGCAATGTAATCACTGTATTTACCAATAGATCGATTCAGGGTTGAGTTTGTGAGATTTAGAATGCAGTCCACAGCTTGCTGGGTGATATCTCCCTTTACTAATTCCACGAATGTCCCATTTATTACCAGTTTCAAAGTGAGGTTCTACATTAAATGGAGAAAATAAAAATGGCATTTAATGCCGCCCTATCCCAGCAAAACTTTGAATGATTTTAACAATATTTTTGAGAAGAACAAATAGACAATATTCACGTCTATATTGCAGCTTATTTTGGAAATGTTAGGTCCCTGCCATTTCTACCTCTCCCTAAATACAATTGTAAAGTGTCTACTGTTGTATCTAACAATTTAATGACAGAATTTTAAATATTATACATTTAAATGGTTATTATTACTGCTTGTTAAGTATCCCTTATCTACCATTCAAACGCACCAAAATCCAAAAGGCTTTTGAGTGCAGACACGATACCGCAAGTGGAAAATTCCACACCTGACCTCATGTGACAGGGAATGTGGGAATAATCCCAAATCTTAAACACTTCTGCTCCCATGAATTTCACATAAGGGATACTCAACCTGAGCTGCTTTTTCACATCTTCCCTTACTCTATCTAGAAATAAACATACAGAATGTACATAAAACATCATATTCTATTTTATATTTTGAATTATATTATATTACAGAATCATGAGACACATTTATGTAAAATTTAACTTCTGACAATAAATTTGAACCCATTAATCTAAATTTAGTTTTTTTAACAAGAAATAAAATAATCTGACATTATCACATTTACCAAAACCTCCCCTATTGTACAGAATGATCATCGCGTAGGAGTGCACAATAGTTATGTTACTTAAATATATAATAGAAATGAATTAAAAGGAAGGCTTCGCTGGACCCGCACCTTCGCAATTTCATCCTTCATGACTTTTAAATATTCTTGAAAAACATGCGGCGTGAAGGCAACAATATTAATCCTCTAAAGGGTTGATCTGGTACCAGAAAGGTATTCTCGAATACCAAGCAAAATGGATTTTAAGGATTCCTGTGGGTCCACTCCGGATATTCCTGTAAGACAAGATATATTTATATTATATAGAATTAATTCTCTGGTATTGTTATAAGGGTTTAAATCGTTATAGTGAATGTAAGCATGTCACTTACCAACACGAACAGTTTGCCTATTTGCATATTTTCAAAAACATTTTGTAATCTGTAAATTTGATGGAATGGGGCATTTACACGTTAGTTTAACTATCCAATAGCTGTGTCCTGTAACTAAGAGATGCTTTGCTGTTATCAGCTATTTCAGAGCCCGCGGAAAAGTTGTGCCAGGTTTTGCAAGTTCTCTTCAAGCATTACTCTGAGGACCCAGGACCATTTTGTCTTTCATCTCCCTTAGGTTCTTACAAGATATCACCAAGACACAAATAAGATATTCTTGTTTTGAGCATTTCATTACTTTTCAGAATTTTGCAATTCCCGCTCTCCCTGTCGTTCTTGTCCCGTCATAGTCTGTCAAAATCTTCACTACACTAATGTCACTTCCAACCAACCTCCTCAACCCAGGTTCTCCAATGATATTCACATACAGGGTTATTCAGAGAGAGGTGAAAAGCAGGAGAATGACTGGAGAATGAAAAATTCTAGGTCAAAATAGCCAAACCAGAAAAATTCTCCCTTTCATCTCCCTTTCCAAATTGGCTATTTTGACCTTGAATTTTTCATTCTCCAGCCAGTCTCCTGCTTTTCACGCTCTCTGAATAACGCTGTTAAGTAATATATTTATTTCACGAATCTCCCCTGTACCACAATCTCCTGCCTCTAATTTGGACACCCTTGTTCTCTCACCCTAAAAGACCTTTTTCTTTTAAAGCCAGTACCACCATGTCCTATCTTCTTCCCGTCCCAATGAGGATGCATTCGAACCATCAGTGTTAAATTGGAGAGTTTGACATAATCACCCGGTCATTTTGTTTATTGTTGGAGAGATTAAGATTGATGGCTGAATTTAATAGGGTGAAGGTGGTGGTTAGATACTGGAGATCATGTTAGGAGGTATGTTAAGGTTAGGGTAGCGTTAGGGGGTTTATGATTTGGAGGGAGTTAGCATTATTATAGCTGCAAGTTACACTGGTAGCCCTGACAGCTAGCTTTCTAAAATATCCTATGGCAAAGCTGACACCTTGTGGAGGACTTTAAAAGCAATCTGATATTCTGTGGAATTCTGTGGATATTCTGTGGAATAAAAAAATTTACTCTCCGTCTCCGATTCAGAAGCTTTCGACATGATGACTTTCTTTCCCGAAACATTTTCCATAAGCAATCAAATTCTGATTTGACGTCCTCATGTTAGGTTTTTATTTTAATATTTTTGGGGGGGGGCATGCTCAAAAAACGTTTAACTATAAATCTGATTACTTTAAGGGTTAAGGTTTATCATTAGGGTTAGTATTAGAGATACAGTAAGGAAGTGTAGGGTTACTAGTTTGTGCTTGTTTTAGAGTTAACCTAAACCCTAACCCTATGATTCTATTTTTGCTTCATTTTTTACGCAACGGATCCTGCTCCTTCTTTTGACACACGCACAGCCCTAACCCTAAAACTAACGTGATCCAGGGTCACAAACCTGACATGTGTATGCCCCGAGAAAAATGATGATTCGAACTCTGAAGTGTCCAAACTCTTTTTTTATTCTGCAACTTAATTATTGCGTTGTTTTGATAATGACCATCGGGTTCCCTGAAGCTGGTATTCTCTAATTCTAAGACCTTGCTTTCCGTATCTGTTTATTTAATGTAAGTAATCATTTAAAGATAGCCTTAGGTCCTTCCCCTATTTATACACATCATTGCATCCCTTGCTAACAAGCTGCTCAAAATGAATTAAAACCTTAAAATATTAGTCAACAGTTCAAAGTGAAGACGTTTTTTAACATGAACGAGTTATTAATGCTGTCATCGTCTCTTCTCCCCGTCTTCATCGCACCCGAAATTTCCCTTTTTCCATTTGTCACTGGCCACCAGCAAACCAATATTATGTTGATTGATATAAGAGGACAGTGGACACATTTGGGGTTCAGCCATTCAGTTTTACAGCAAGCAAAGCCCTTCGCATTTAGCGTTTACCTGTTCCAACGGCCGGGAAAGCCACGGACTCCGGCATCATTCTTTCACATTCTTTCAGCACTTTCTTCACTGCTTTGGTAATTTTACTTAGTTTATTTGCTCCGATCATGTGAGCAACATGTCTGCATTGAAGATAGCCGGCACTCGTCAAAACAACATGGCGGTGCTTCTGTTTACCTGAAAATATTATAAAGACACAAACCTGCTGAGATATCACTGGCTTCGCAAATATACAATGGTTGCCTGGCCTGCTGATTCCTAACCCGTGCATTTATCTACCGCTTGGTGGCTCTAACCAGACAACGTGCCACATGATCGTGAGGTTTATAGTGTAATAAACGTGTTCATATCTTTATTTTCTTATTGTTCTAAAGGAATCAGGAAGTACGTTTGGGAAAACACCGTGTTGTGGCCCGAAGCGGACAAACTCAAAACGGGGGATTTATGTAGAATATAATTTGTAAATGGAAATTGTCTAGACTGGAAATAACCTCCATTTAAATGAAAAAAAACAAACAACAATTATACAGATAATGTATTACAATATGAAGACTATGTTTCCATTCTGGACCTTTCTCCTTCGTTTTGTTATCTTTTCAGTCTGATTAATTATAAAAAATAAATAAGTGTTTCCTTTTTTTTCTGTTTTTACTGCATTGTACGGAGCCCGGTGTCATGCAGGATTTTTTTTGTGAAGACGATCTACTACCTCGTTCCCGTGTTTTAATCCTTAGCGTGCGCACGAGATAGCTGTTCTAAGGCTAGGGTCAGACTAGCGCAGTTTTAACGTGCGTTTAGCCGCACGAAATCACAGCCGTGCTAGCAGCAAATGACGTCCAATGCCGGGGAACATACGAAGTACGGCCGCACGAAAATTCGTCCGCGCAACGCAAGTGGCAAACGAACGCATTTTTTCGAGAACGTCAAACCGCTACTACTGACGTACAGAGTGCGCTGCGGCTACATAGCGGCGTGTTTGCGTGATTGGGAGACGTCAGACGCTGCACACGTCCGGCCAACATAACGTGCACACACCAAACACTTCCTGTCTTGTCTGGGGGTAGCTGCAAGTTGCGTTGGACAATGGCTGGGACTGACATCGACGTGGAGAGGCTGATCAATGCAGTGGCAGATCATCCCGAGCTGTGGGACACGGCCTGCGACAGCTACAAAGACCGGCAGAAGAAGGCCAGTGCATGGGTCACAGTGTCCAGGGTGGTGTACCCAGAGTACGAGACGTGGTCTGATAAAGAGCAGAAGCTTCAGAGTGAGTAAATGATCATTTTATTGCATAGAATTCAATTGCATTGAACTTGAATGTAATATCAAACAAAATGGCATAACGATTTTCGTTGTCAATAAGGATGTGCGTTTCGGCTTTCAGAATTTCGAAATTTAAACGACATTTTCACGATTCGTGTTTTCTGATGCGGGTGATTCCCAGATAATTTTCCGATCCGAAAATGTCAGATCCGAAATGTTTCCGAGCCGAAACAAAATATTGTACGAATATGCTATTGGACTTGAATTGTGTCAAATCGAAATGTATTGCTTTGAAACGAGAACAGACGTTGCGAAAAACGAGAAATGTACGAAATCACGAAAAGTAGATCCAACAAACGAGCAAAGTGACACAAAAAACGAAAAATGGTCCATATTCCGATTACATATCCCCGAAAAACAAGTCGAACCGAATCGAATCAAACAGGGTTCGTTCGAAATGAGCCGAATCGAAAACTTTAAACATCCGAAAATTCGAACAGAAAAATAATCGGTGCACAAGCCTAGGTGTCACATGTCAAATGATGTCCATCTGCCATGGCACCTGCCCTGCATTGCTAGTGAAATAATTAGACAGAGCATCGCGAAACCTGTTGGTGTGTCTATTCACAGGTATTATGTCATCGTTAGCATACTCATCCAGACCCGTTACTGTGAGGGTATCCTCGAAATTAACCCCATCCTTGCACGAACATAGTTATGTAGGATGCAACAGCATTTCACTATATCCACACAGAAATCCACATTTACATCAAGTGGGCGATGGAAAATCCTCCACTTGTTGCTCAGTATGCCAAAGCTACACTCGACATACCGTCTCGCCCGCGACAGCCTGTAATTAAACACCCGCTTCTTCACAGTCAGGTGTGTCCCCGAGTATGGCCGCAGGAGATGTGTGGATAGGCCGAATGCTTCATCACCCACAAAGGCATAGGGGACTGACACGTCGCTGCCAGGCAAAGGTGCGGGTCTGGGGATGTTCAGGTTCCCACCCTCTATCTCATTCCACAGTGTTGAGTTCCGAAACAGTGTTGAGTCCGAGTCCTTGCCGTATGATCCGACATCCACATACACAAAATTATAGTTGGCATCTGCCACCGCCAGTAGGCCAATTGAAAAATAATGTTTATAATTTTGATACAGTGAGCCACTGTGCAGTGGCTTCACAATGCGGACATGTTTGCCGTCCACCGCTCCCAGGCAGTTGGGATAGTTCGCTCTCTCCCAGAATCCTGCTGCAAATTGCCAGCCATGTCTCGCCTGTGGGTGTTGGCAAACATTGGTCCTTCATGGTTTCCCATATTGTTTGGCAGACCTTGCGGACGATCTCACCAGCTGTCGATCTGCCAATGCGGAAGTTGTAATGCAGATCCTTCAAACTGCATCCACTAGCAAGATACCTAGAACATGAAAGAAGCTGTGTTATGATCACATCATATGAACCTAACCTTATGTCACTCTCATCATGTTTTGCAGCACATGAAGCAATCAATAAATGGCGCACGGTGAGGGACAATCACACCCGGGTCCTGAAAAAGGAGGCTGAAGCTGCTCGCTCTGGAGCTGGTGCAAAGAAGAGGCGCAGCTATTTGTATGCTGACCAACTGTCCTTCCTGAGGAAGAGCCAGGAGCCGCGCAAGACTGTGAGCAGTATTGACCGGCCATCCACCTCTAGCTCACAAGGGCAAGAGCTGCAGCCCGCAGGATCTGGCAGCTGCCAGGTGGAGGTCGAGCAGGGTGGTGCGGAGTCCCAGGTGGAGGATGTGGAGTCCCAGCAGGTGCCGGGTACACGCACCCACAGACAGCACCAGTACGGCTCCCAGGAGGAAGAAGCCACCATCAGCTGATGTCGAGCAGGCCATGGTCGCATTCATGGACGCGCACCATACACATCCACGCTGCATGGTCGCTGATTCCGAGGACATGTCCTTTTTCAATTCATGTCTCTCCATGCTCAACATAATGACCCCAGCGCAGAAGCTGGATTATCGCCGCCGAAGCCTGGACCTGATACATGAGATACTGTCCCATCCACAACAGGCACCTGTATATCACGGTGTCGTGCCACAATACCCCCATGGTTATTCCCACCACTGCCAGGCGTTGCCTGCCCGCCCACCCATGTCCCCTGTTGCTGGGCCACCCCCGGAGCCAGAGTACCACCGCAGCCATATGCACGGTCCTCATGACCCAGATGCTCCTCGGTATCATACCATGTGAGGTGTATCGTCTGTTCGTTTATGTTTGTCACAGTTTATTCATGTTGTTCTAATATTTTTATTTTATTACCTTCATTGGACATGCAATAATATATGTGTTTAATATGTTATTGTTATCTTCTGTCATATTATTTTGGACTAAATATTTTATTTGTTTCACATCGTTGTCAGTGTCATTACTCTTTCGTTACGTGTTGTGCAAGGTGATGCATGCGTGTGTGTGGCATATATAACTACTGACCTACAATAGAGCCTCTGCACACCGAGCACATGTCTGATGACTGGCAGCGATGTCATGAATGCACGTGTTTGATAGTACTTACCGCAAAGTGAGGACCAGCATCTCCTCCGGTGGTATGGCAGCCCTCATGTTGGTGTCCCTCTTGGTCAGCGGCTCACGCACCTTCATCAACAGTTCATCAAAGGTGTGGATGACATCCGCAGGTAGTTGAAGAACTTCACGGGGTCCCTCTCTCGCAGTGGCCTGTACAGTGTCACAAAGTGGCCATGCGTGGGTCTGGCAGTGTTGAGTGGATGGACCCATGTTCGCCGTTGTCTTTTCTTCTTCAGGTACAGGTATCCCAGTGCAGCAAAAAGAAACACTTGGACTGCATCCATCTTGGAAAATGCCACCATTCCCAAATGCCTTTTTTACCCCTTCCCTTTATTTGATTCATTCTGCAATTGATTTGGTTGATCATATCTCTCTTCTTCCAGCTCCGTGAAACAAAACGTACGAAAATGCGCATCGTATGACCGCTTTCGCGCATTCCGTTTAAAAATACGTTCGTTCGTTCGACCGCACTTTTTCACGTTCGCGGAGAAAAATGCGTTCGTCTGACCCTAGCCTAAGTCCTTCCAGCTAGGGGGTGAGGCCTCAACCTCCAGCAGCCCTCCTTTGCCAAAGCAATTGGCTCCTGGGGTAGGTAGCCAGGCGACCTACCCCATCAGCTGCCAAGCTCCTCTCTGCCCTGGCCTCAACATCCTTTAGTAATCAGCAGAGCAGGGTGTAACGATGTGTTACGCCATGGCTCAGTGTGTTACTGCACCTGCATGGTGCCGAGTTCAAATCTTACCACTGCCTGTCGTTCTGTTGTTTGATTTTTGTTTGTTTTTTTACACATCTACATGTGTCTTTTTTTTTTTTTTTTACTTCCCAAAACAAAAACAGAAATAATAATGATGATAACTTTATAATAATATTATTATTATTATTGTGCTTGTTTTTTGGAAGTAAAAAGAAAAAAGACGCAGTTAGATGTGTAAAAAGGCAGGCGCAGCTACGAATTGAACTCTGTAGGCTTATTAACACACTGAGCCACAGCCCAACACCTAATTAACACACTGAGCCACAGCCCAACACCTAATTAACACACTGAGCCACAGCCCAACACCTTGTTAACACACTGAGCCACAGCCCAACACCTCGTTAACACACTGAGCCACAGCCCAACACCTTGTTAACACACTGAGCCACAGCCCAACACCTTGTTAACACACTGAGCCACAGCCCAACACCTCGTTAACACACTGAGCCACAGCCCAACACCTTGTTAACACACTGAGCCACAGCCCAACACCTTGTTAACACACTGAGCCACAGCCCAACACCTTGTTAACACACTGAGCCACAGCCCAACACCTCGTTAACACACTGAGCCACAGCCCAACACCTCGTTACACACTGAGCCACAGTCCAACACCTCGTTAACACACTGAGCCACAGCCCAACACCTTGTTAACACACTGAGCCACAGCCAACACCTTGTTAACACACTGAGCCACAGCCCAACACCTCGTTAACACACTGAGCCACAGCCCAACACCTCGTTAACACACTGAGCCACAGCCCAACACCTTGTTAACACACTGAGCCACAGCCCAACACCTTTTTAACACACTGAGCCACAGCCCAACACCTAATTAACACACTGAGCCACAGCCCAACACCTAATTAACACACTGAGCCACAGCCCAACACCTTGTTAACACACTGAGCCACAGCCCAACACCTTGTTAACACACTGAGCCACAGCCCAACACCTCGTTAACACACTGAGCCACAGCCCAACACCTTGTTAACACACTGAGCCACAGCCCAACACCTCATTAACACACTGAGCCACAGCCCAACACCTTGTTGACACACTGAGCCACAGCCAACACCTTGTTAACACACTGAGCCACCGCCCAACACCTTGTTAACACACTGAGCCAAAGCCCAACACCTTGTTAACACACTGAGCCACAGCCCAACACCTCGTTAACACACTGAGCCACAGCCCAACACCTTGTTAACACACTGAGCCACAGCCCAACACCTCGTTAACACACTGAGCCACAGCCCAACACCTTGTTGACACACTGAGCCACAGCCCAACACCTCGTTAACACACTGAGCCACAGCCCAACACCTTGTTAACACACTGAGCCACAGCCCAACACCTTGTTAACACACTGAGCCACAGCCCAACACCTCGTTAACACACTGAGCCACAGCCCAACACCTCGTTAACACACTGAGCCACAGTCCAACACCTTGTTAACACACTGAGCCACAGCCCAACACCTCAATAACACACTGAGCCACAGCCCAACACCTCGTTAACACACTGAGCCACAGCCCAACACCTCGTTAACGCACTGAGACACAGCCCAACACCTCGTTAACACACTGAGCCACAGCCCAACACCTTATTACATCCTACTCTGATTACTAAAGGATGAATAAAAAATTTACATTGGGGAAAAAATGTGTAAAATCAAGATACAAGCCATTAGATTTCCCATTAGTAACAGAAAGGGGGTTTATCCACTAAGCTGTGGTATTTGCAAGAGTGGCAACAAATGGCTAAGATTTGCAGTGCAGAGAAATGCTCTCAAAACTGAAAGCTTTACTGTGAATCTTCTCCTTTCGGTTTATATTTATTAGTTTTGAGAAGAGCTGGTGTTTCTTGGCACTGCAATTAAATGCTGGTATTTGCGACACTGGCAAACACCGGCCCTTAGTGGATAACCCCCTAAAATTCTAGCTACAACTACTGGGCTCCACCTAGATAGGAAAGTAGCTGAAACATGCAGAAACATTCATTCCTGACTATGGATCATCAGAGCCACTTCCCAGTCACAGGTTTTATAGAATGCGTTGCTCATCCCCGCAGAAGTGAATTTATTTGGCATGAGACAAACAGTGTAATGTGATGGTGGCAGGAAAGCTGCGGTATAACTTTATAGATTTGAATAAACAGAAAAGCTTCCTTGTATACATTAAATTCAAACAGGCTTCCTGCATGCTTCTCGTACCTAGCCTCTTGCATTCTTCTTTTAAAGGAGCCCCACCAGCCTCAAGAATTGCTTTGGATACCCCTGCGGATGAACAAAATATTATTTTAGAGCAAAGGATTGCTTTAGATAAATCTGTGTATGAAAAAAATAACTTTATTAAGGTATAGTAACCAATACGGTGAAAAAACACACACCTTTATTTCATAAATCAGTTATAGCTAGGCAGGAGCTCACAAAAGCGTTTAGACCATGTATGAAAGATTGAGATCTTAGGTGCAGTTTAGAAGGAGCAGCCAGAGTTAAATAGTAACAACAAGAGTATACACGATCTGAAAAACACTAGGGACTAAATTACAATCTTCACGCAAACGTTTGCGCCAGCACAAAAAAAACATTAACGTGGGGTAAAACGAGGGGTAAAACCCTTTGCACCTAATCCCGTATTACATAGTCGGCGCAACAAATGTGCGTAATCGTCTAACGCGGGTGGACCTGCGCGAATGCTGCACGCGCTTACTGTACGTTGTGCGTCCTATACTTAACATTGTGAGCGCAAATGCGTTTGTGCGCTGGTCTATGCGCAGTTTGTAACGCACAGCCTTTGCGCTCATAATTTTAGCAACACCTAAAAGCTGGTGTTAATGGCAAATTCTATCAACCTGCCTAACCCAAATACACCAGCCAAAAAAAAAAATATGCAGCAAAGTATAGTTACACATTCTACACATACCAAACCAATAAAATGGAGAAGTTGTGTTTGCATTTATTATTGCTGCAGCATATATGCTCAGATTGACTTCGACAGGCACGAAAATTTAACGTGAGATAATTGTGGTTCTTAATTCTGATTGGCTGAATCGCGTGAAAAAAACAGTGCGCACACTGATTTCTGCGCGCGACGGTACTGCGCGAGCATTTATGTGTGTCCGGTTTATGCGCGTTATTGATCGACAGATAAAAAAACGTGCGAGGATTGTAATTCCAGCGGTGATTTACGCGCGTAAACGTTTAATGCTTGGTGCACAAATTCACACGTTGCGCGTGCGTTTTTATAAAAAGATTGTAATATAGCCCTAAATACACTGCCTGTCAAACACAAGACACCTCCTGGTTTTAAGCAAGCAGATAGGTGCTCGCCTTCCATTGGATAATTACTGCAGTGATTAATAAGTTTTAGCATAAAATGAGGTCATGTGACTCCCTGAATATACTGAATGAGCAGGTTTTTCCATCAATGGGTTTTTCTCCCCTGATGGCACAGCGGGCATATTCCAAGATGGCAATGCCAGGATTCATCGGGCTCAAATTGTGCAAGAGTGGTTCAGGGAGCAGGAGACATCATTTTCACACATGGATTGGCCACCGCACAGTCCAGACCTTAACCCCATTGAGAATCTTTGGGATAATGTGCTGGAGAAGACTTTACACAGCGCTGCGACTCTCCCTTCATCAATACAAGATCTTGGCCACAAATTAATACGACTCTGGACCCAAATAAATGCTGTGACATTGCATGAGCTTATCGACACAATGCCGCGGCGAATGTGTGCCTCAATCACAGCAAAAGGCGACACAACCAAATATTAGTGTGTGATTTATATGTGGCCAGGCTGTGTATTTTTTGCATAGAAATTAATCACAACACCAATATAACTGATACTGTAATCAGACCAGCCAAGTTCCACAATGCCCTTGTGGCACACATAGTGTTCCTTCCCTCATTTTTCCCAATCACACGTCTGCCCTAGGCTGCCACCCAGCTTTTCAGGAGGCCTGAGCCAAAAACAGACATCCTACTCACTGATGTACTATTATTCTATTACTAGGTGGAAAGCCTGCCCAGAGGGCAGGCTATTGTTGTCGCCAGCTCAGAATTCAAGTCCACATATTTGTTTTTCAATGTCCTAACCATGAGTATCTCTATATATAAATGCGTTTTACTGGCCCCAGCTCATACGTGGGTATATAATGCTCCCAGCTCATACGTGGGTATATACTGCCCCCAGCTCGTTCGTGGGTATATACTGCCCCCAGCTCGTACGTGGGTATATACTGCCCCCAGCTCGTACGTGGGTATATACTGCCCCCAGCGTGTTCGTGGGTATATACTGGCCCCAGCACGTATGTGGGTATATACTGCCCCAGCGCGTACGTGGGTATATACTGCCCCAACGCGTAGCGCGTACGTGGGTATATACTGCCCCAGCGCATACGTGGGTATATACTGCCCCCAGCGCGTACGTGGGTATATACTGCCCCAGCGCGTTCGTGGGATATACTGCCCCCAGCGCGTATGTGGGTATATACTGCCCCAGCGCGTACGTGGGTATATACTGCCCCAGCGCGTAGCGCGTATGTGGGTATATACTGCCTCCAGCGCGTACGTGGGTATATACTGCCCCCAGCGCATACGTGGGTATATACTGCCCCCAGCGCATACGTGGGTATATACTGCCCCCAGCGCATACGTGGGTATATACTGCCCCCAGCGCGTACGTGGGTATATACCGCCCCCAGTGCGTACATGGGTATATACTGCCCCCAGAGCGTACGTGGGTATATACTGCCCCAGCACGTACGTGGGTATATACTGCCCCCAGCGCGTACGTGGGTACATACTGCTCCCAGCGCGTACGTGGGTACATAAGCATAATGTTTGAGAGACCCACGGAGCAGTTTGTCCCCAGCATCCACCTCCTGCTTCAAGTTATCGGACTGTTTTGACGGTCAAAGCCTGCTCTAACGCTGATGCTTTGAATGTTAAAGCGAGTGTATCTGCGAGTCAGAACTTGAAGCAGGAGGTGGATGCCGGGGACAAACTGCTTCAGGAGGTCTCTGGGAGATGCCTTGGTTCCACGGCAGTCATATTGTAATGGGGATGCAAGCAGCGGCATGCTGTGCTGTGCGCCGCCCCAGCTGCTCTCCTCCACGGCGTGGTGGCGACCCAGGCTGGCGAAGGAGTGAAAGCAGGCCTTCTGGAGCTCCTGTGGAGGGTCTGGTCAGTGGGAGTTCGGGCTGGAGAATGGGGCCGTGGTGGTTGGATGCGCGCGCAGCCAACCGCCGCAGGTTGCGCGCGCATGTGCAGTCCGTTTTTTTGGCGATGGACACTCCGGAGCTTATTGTATTATGGTATAGATACGGAATAATAACCTACCATATTGATGGCTGAGGGATGAGTTGTTGAGGTTGACCACCGCGTCTACATCTTCCGTGGTAATATCACCATGTTTTAAGGTAACGATCACATCCTCTATCTCCAGCTCACACTGCTGCTCCATCCTGCAAGAAAAACAGCACACACGGACCAGGTGATACGAGTGTCTGTCTGTTCATCGTTACTATGTATTTCTTCTTTTTCAACAGGTTGTCACAGAACTTTATTGGTAAAAACAAACTACTGTTTTCATCCAATAAAGTAAACATAAAACTGCAAGGTTAAAAAAAAATTGATACATTTTTAAGACAATTCAAGGTTATTTAAATTAAGTGGGAATTATGCTGGATCAGGGGTCTAGTCTGAAAAAAATAAGTGTGGAAACTCTCCAAGATTTCTGTTCCCCAATTAAGAATTAACATGTCACAGGTAACTCACCAATCCACATGGAAATTTGAAACAAATGTTTAAACATAAAGAAAGACTGAGTTTTAGGGAATTTCTTATTAAAAAATTGTCATAAATATCATATATTTCTGGTGACTTAATACAGAAAGATAAGATTGGAACCTAATACCAGCTTATCAGTGTGTGGGCAAAAGGGAACTGAGAAAATAGTGGAGGAACTGAGTTCCCTCGCATTCCTGCTCGACCTGAGCCCTGGCTGGAGCTCATTAGCAGAACAAACTCCAAAACATCGAAATGACATGATCAAAAGAATCGACAACCAAGATAAATAGGAACAGGAATGGATCAGATGATGCTGAAAACATATTGAAAACAAGGACTCTTGTGCTATACACCAAATATACGGCAAATAAAATGCACCTGTCGTGGGCAAAACTAGTTTCGCCATTCGACAGGGCATCACTCTCTTTAAAAAGATCAGTTTTTATTGCTCTGCTATGTAACTGAAAAAAGGCGATATGTGAGTTTAAAGATTCCCTTTCTCCCACAGGGAGGAGCCATGATGCAGGGGGAGGGGCAACTGAGAGCAGAGAGTGGTCCGATTGGACAGTCCCCTGCTCTGTCGGTGCTACATGGCACTCAGATCTTGACTGACGACTGACACAGGGCACTGACAAAGCACGGTCCGTCCTTTAGGAATGCTCTCTGCTCGCAGTGGCCCCTCCCCATGCGGCATGCCACAGGTCATGCAGGGTACCGTCAATCTTTAACAGGGAATATCTATGGTTTGTCCATTATATAGGTCAACAAAAATAAATGCTGATCTATATAAAGGGAGGGGTGCAATGTCAAATGGGGAACACATTTTTTGCCCATGACAGAGACACTATAAGGAAACAGTAGGTAACAGTGAGGTTACGCAGCATATGTGTGGCAGTGTGTAATATACTGCATATAACATGGTGCCATCCACCTACCCTGGCCTAAACAACAACAACTCTGTTTCATTGTATGTACCATAACATATACACATTAATAATGGATACTTATCATACCAAAGTTGTATTTCTTAGCAGCTAAAGAAACATTTCTCTGATTGGCGTATTTTAACAAATATGGTAGCCACTACAAAACAGAACCTTTAGCCCTAACATTGCACTATACCCCTTTGTTGCACTGTTATTGTAGCGTTCTGTTGCAATGGTATTGAATGGGTTAATCTTTGATTGGGTTAATAAATAAAAATCGTTCTTTGCTCTGGCATTACAGCAATATACTAAGTTCAACTTTATTCCCCATAAAGTCTCATTGTTCAGCGGCGGCAAATAACTTCCTGCTTCATGAGCAACAATAATACGTAACCACCATAAGTGAAAAAAACAAGGTGCATAACTAGGGTGAATAAATAAAGTATGATTATGATTATCAATGCACGCGGTGACAGTAAAGACAGAGACAGAAAACAGGCACAGCCAGCTATATTATTAAAAAATTATAATTAGTGTGCAGCAAGATACTGTGTGCAGTGTGTGTGTGCTGTGTGTTAGTGTTGTGTATGTGACTTCTGTCTGTCAGTGCTGTTTATGAGTGTTCTCGGCAAGTGCTTTGTGTGAGTGTTATATATGAGTGGTGTGTTCGAGAATGCAGTGCGTGAGCAATGTGTGTGAGCAATGTGTGTGTGCGCTGTGTGTGCACTGTGTATGAGCGCTGTGTGTGGAGCTGTGTGTGGCGTTGTCTGTGAGCGCTGTGTGTGTGGCGTTGTTTGTGAGCGCTGTGTGGGCACTGTGTGTGGAGCTGTCTGTGAGTGCTTTGTGTGGGCGGTGTGTGTCTGTTCGGCGGTTGTCCGCATTTTTCTGATGCGTTCAGCGGTTTTGCGGTTGATCTCTGGATGCATTTGGCGGTGGGTTTTCAGATGGGTTTGGTGCTTTTTCGGTTGCGTTCAACCGTTTTTTTGGCGGTTTTACGCTGTTTTTTCCAATGTGTTTCACGGTTTGTTCCCTGAACTTCGGAGACCCTGCAGTGAATATTGAATTCACCGCAGGGTCGGCGAATCGGCCTTGCAGGGAACAGGAGAGCACCGAAATGTCGGTGACATTTCTGTGCTCTCTGAATAACCCCTTTAGTGTGCGTATATTTTAAGAATTGCGCACATGTATATTCCAAGTTATAAATAATCACAAAGTATTAATTATCTATGTATATACAGTATGTATGATTATATATATCTGTATAAGTAAAGGGGTATGACTGGCTACATGCGACACCCAATTTTGAATGAATTATTAGTTTATCTTCAATCATTTTAGATAATATCATTACAAACCTTTGTGCGGTTTTTTATTCTCCACTAATCCTACTGGTCCCCCTATTCTTACACCTTTTATCGATAGGTATGAAGTATTATGTGAGGAATATATCGGCTAGTAAAGTAACAATATATGTGTTTTGCACAAAGGAGAAAACGACGGTTGATCTTACCTTAGTTTGTTTAAATTGCCAACACCTGTCACCTTCTCTAATATTCTGGATATTCGTTCAGCCGTGCATCTTCTTCGCTTTGCAAACTCTTTATGAACTGAAAGAAAGTCAACGATTGCACACGCTTTCATTTTTACAATCATAAAAAAAAAAATTCCCCTAGGCAGATCATGCGTGCCAATAACTTCAACCTGTACCACGGATACAATGACAGAGCAAAACTAACCACAGTACCGGCTGGGTGGAGTAGAGGTAACATCACCACTCTGCATGGAGAGAGCCTGTGGAGTCATGGGTTCGATCCCGACGAGCAACCTCTCCAGTAAGTGTCCTTGGGCAAGACACCTAACGGTACATACTTGCCACCCAGGACATACTTGGAAATGAGAGAAATCTCAATGTATCCTTCCTGGTAAAATACTTTCTAAAAAAACAAAAAAAACACAATTGTGTTGTATGTAATGTGTCTGACAGGGAAACACACCACAACAGATTGGATGAGATGGCTGTTTAATTCTCCAGAAGGGGTTAACCTACTATCCTATATATACCAAAGAAACACTAGACTCTTAATCGAGATGATATGCTAGTATGCAAAGGGTGTGTTAATGAGCGTAACAATATTCAATTTCTACATGAATTCAATGTTTGCTGTAAAACCTGTGCTGACATCATTCGTCAGCACTGGGGAATATTTGGAAGGGCTTTTCCAGCCATACAGGAATTTTAAAAATATCCCATATTCACCTGCAGGAAGGACACGTTCTTTCATGGTGATATAACTGCTATGTGTTCAACATCATGTATGTTCTCTAAACATCTGAGGGGAGCATTTCCATGCTTGGATTGTGGTTCCTGTAACACTATTATCCAGGGTGCCATGTTTGTACACTTTTGTGGAGTTAGTTGGGCATAGGGGAGACCATGGGACCCCCATGTAATTAAGCATTTAGGTCCCAAGGGTACTGGATTGGGATCAGTGGGCTGCACTCCGAACTGCCTGCTCTACTTATTCACCCCTCACTTGTCAGCTTTCGGTTAGCATTGGGGGACCAGGGGTCCTAGATAGGGTCACATGACATTGCAGCTATGTAATTTGCCAGTTCTATGCATCCATGGCCTCATGGCTTGGCAGATAACGGATTTAGAGTGTAGCTTGAGCAGATTAGCCAGTCCTAGAAGCATCACTCCTGACATTCTCAACAAAAATAGCAGTGGACAGCTTGGCAATGTCTGCCCAAAAGGCCAGTTTCCGAGGACAAGTCCACCACATATGTGTCATAGTTCCTTGCGCATTGTTACACCTCCAAGAAGTTAATGATACACGAGGATTCGCAAGATGCTCCTTTGATGGGGTCAAAGAGGAGTTCCTGTTTGTTTTTAAAAGAGTGGAGCTTCTAGTAGATCCCATTGAAAACATAAAGGTTTTGGATTACGTAGCGGCACAGAACCCCCGTGTTCGGTTCGCATTCGAACTCGTACAATTTCAAAAGTTCGAGTTCGAACGCGAACACAAACCAAACTCAATGGAAGTCAATGGGACTCAAAAGTTCAATTTTTAGAGTGCCCTACAAGAGGGCATATATGCAAGATATTTGTCATAAAAGGTGTATGGGGGTCCGGGTAGTGCCCTGGGGGACAGGAAACAAGGACAAAAAGTTTTAAAAAAACATACGTTTTTAAAGGAACAGTGAGTTTTCCATAAAATAAGGGTTAAAAATAAAAACAAAAAATTCCTTCAAATATCGTGCCTAGGAGGTCCCCATAACCTGCCCATGAAGTGCGGGTTTGTTAGGATGTATAGAACTACGCCCATCAGAGACCCACACACGACACCTAGCCACCCTTAAGGGGTTAAAATGCACAGGGACTGGCTACTATCCTGTTAGATGAGGGAATGTATTATATGTATAAAGCAAGGTATATATGACAATGGATAGTCAGAGACTCTAGGGACTCAGCTTGTACGCTTTATGATAGACATTTTCACGATGTGTTGTGTTACTAATGCAGAAGCAGCAAGCCCCACGCAGCACCACGCTTGCACCAAAACTATAGATCTAACACAATAATAATTATATGCTCATATAGGCCCTTCGGGAGAAGTACATGACATACAAATACTGAAATATTACGTTTAAATCTAAGGAGTGTGATAAAGATTTTATTAAGCCCTTGATGACAAATGACATAACATCTACATCATTAATGATTGGCTTTACAGAGCCTTGGTCCTTAAGGGGTTAAACAGCATATCAGAGGAACATGTAGTAGAAATGAACACTTCTTAGAATTCAGAAGCACAGTGTTCATACATGTGCAGGAGCCACACCCAGTCTGCAGGCAATGTATCAAATTCATGAGACCAGACTAATTAGAAGCGCATGTTATTTCCAAACACTAATTAACACATGTTGTTTACGCAGTTTGAGAGCCCTGCTGTAAGCACATGTCATTTAGAGGTGAGAATCTTTGCACCTAGACATTAGGCAGACTGTAATGCATGCTTTCCTTGTAAACTAGAAAATCCACATCACCCATTGCAGCATTTTAAAGATGAAACACACAGGCGGCGCAAAAAATCCTATGCAAGCCTCATGCACAGTATGCCAGGGGTCTCAAACTCACGGCCCCCCAACATGATTTGGACTACAAGTCCCAGGATGAATTCCAATGCAATACACGGCGAGGGAATCCTGTGAGTTGTAGTTCAAAAACATCAGGGGTACCAGAGTTTGAGAACCCTGCTGTAAGCACATGCCATTTAGGGGTGAGAATCTTTGCACCTAGACATTAGGCAGACTGTAAAGCATGCTTTCCTTGTAAGCTAGAAAATCCACATCACCCATTGCAGCATTTTAAAGATGAAAAACACAGGCGGTGCAAAAAATCCTATGCAAGCCTCATGCACTCTAAGCACATATAATTTTGAGGTGTGAAAGTTTCAGAAAAATGTACACGTGTGCAAATATTTTAAATAAAGCCAGAATAACAGAATGACAGTCACATTTGTCTGACAAACAGATAATACATTACCCTGCAGCATGTGTTGACATTTCTTGGTAGATGTATGTAATGTGTGTTATGTGTATGTAACATGTTTATGATATTATACATACCGCTTCTTGATGATGTACACTGTCCGTCCATTGCTAATCATCGCCCACATGCGTGCCTTCTTGCCCTGGGTAGTTTTTTAATTCAATATCTAATAAACCGTTGCTTATAATATTCTGCAGTAAAGAGTCTCTTTATTTCTAGATTTTTTTGTATTTTTTAAGCATTTTTTATACTTTTTTCAATTTATTTTTTTTCAAACACGCCAAAAAGTTCGAAGTTCGCAAACTTTCGAACTGCCAATGTTCGAGTCGAACTCCGAACTGATCGAACCGAACAGCTCACCCCTAGTGATAAGCCGGTATTGCAACATTATCAGGGTTATTCAAAGAGAATCGAAAAGCCACCGCACGTTCGGTGACTTTTTGTTCTCTTCAATTCGGTGCGATTTGGCGATCCCATTCCGGCGACCCTGTGGTGTATTCAGCAAGCACCACAGGGTCCCCGAATTGCAGGGAAAGGTCACCGCAAACCCGCCAAAAACTCAACGCAAAACGAGGGCGAACGCACACCGAAACCTGCAAGAACATCTGGATTATCCCGCCGAAAACGCCGGAAAAAGCCGAGCAGGAGCCGATCACACGCAGCGCAGCCGCCGGAAAAAGCCGACACCGCGACGAATGCGGTGAATAAATTAGAGAAACAATACGCTTGAATGTTTGAAAAGTGAAACGCTGTTTGCAAACAAACTACTGAGCGAAAATGTCTGAAATTTACATATAAGATCCAATGAATGATAATAAAAAGGGCTGTTACAGAAAGAATAAGTAAAGTTAAAAAAAAAAATCGGAAATTGTTTTAAAAAAATAATTCCTGAAAAATGCTTAAAATATCCTAATAAATCTATAAATAAAGAGACTCTTTACTGCAGAATATTATAATCAACGGTTTATTAGAAATTGAATTAAAACGGGAATATTTTTAACATTGAAGCCTATGGGATTCGCCTGAATAAACCTGTCGAATTAAACCACTGAATGACAGGACATTTCGGGAACCTTTCAATGCTGGTTTTTGTTCTCTGAATAAACAAAGAATTGTTTCTCTATGGGGATTTCACTGCCCTCGAACAGGCACCGAACAGGCCCCGCATGTGCAGGCAATTCTGATTGGCGAAGATTTGGCGAATTGCCTGCTCTCTGGATAGCCGAAATTGCCAAGAAAGGTAACCGAATTCTGATTTTCAGCGTTCAGTTCCCTTTCGGCAGCCATTCGGATCTCTTTGAATAACCCTGTATGTCTTATTGTAGATGTGTGAAAAAGTCATTTTGGGAGATGTCATATTGCATTCACAGACGGGAAAAAGTCAACAGAGACGGACATTGAAAAAGTTGGCATATTTACTGAACTCCTTCCGAAACCCAGAGTTCGGGGGAGGGGAGGAATGTATGGAAGACTATAAGACTATGGCCCATGGACATGGATGGTGTAACCAGGATGGAGGGAGATTTACTAACACTTTCTGTGATTGGTCCCATTTACCAATACCTAAATCGTTGGTATGACGGAATGGAGATGTTGTTCCGCCTGCGGGTGTGCTCTATCTGCGTGACCCCGTCGCTTACCGCTGGCCCGACTACCGAGTGACGCGCACTCGGCGTCTCGTGCGGCCTGGCGTGACCCTAGGGAAGGGTTAGCGGGCGGTGGAGGGGACCCCTGCCTAGAACCAGTCCGACCACTGAGCCATACAGCACTCAGCGTCCCGAGCAACTGGTTCACTGACCTTGCGGGTGTGGGACGTCTGCAGAGATCGGATCTGGCAGCCGCGGAGAACTATTCGGATCTTATGGGGAAACGTTTCGGTTCTTATGCGGGAAACGTTTCCGATCCTGGGGCGGGTGACTTTTCGTACCTTGGGTGATGGACTCTTCGGACCGGGGATCGGTGGAGAGTCGGATCGAGTTGGGACGGCTTTTCGGGTCGGGGTTGGAGAGAGTTTCGGATCTGGCGGAATCAGCGGGGAAGTCGTATCTTACCGCTGTACCGAAGTGCGGTGCTCGGCCGCGTCCTTCGGTTCGGATCTCTGGAAGGTAGTCTGGGATCCGAATCTTCATCCGCAGCGCCTCTGCCCTGATACACGATGCAGGCACAGAGCGCTCGATTCGGATCGTATCGGGTGGTCACCGTATCCCGAGGCCGCGGGGGACACTCAGATGCGAAACACGGCGGAGACAAAGACACATCAGGCGAGGCTGGATGCAGTGCAAAATCTGCCTTTATTCTGTTCGGTTCAAACATTTATTAACTTTCACAGGATTAGAATACAATGGGACTCCTTGCCCGCCCTCCCGGGACCCATTGGCCGCCATCCTTCAGGGAGTCGCCAATTCGGACCGGATGGTCCGAATCGGCCATTTTGCGGTCCGAACCGGATGGTTCGGATCGGCCATTTTCCGAATCGAGAATTCTGAGCTGCGCCACAAGGATCGGAAAATGGCGGCGAGCAAGGCAAACAAAGGGAAAATACATGACACAATAAACCAATCGGGGAACACTGTATCACACCACACAATATCACATCTAATAAAAAGGATGTTCAAACTCCGTGCGTGCCACCGCACCTAACTGTCCGTGCGCACTGCCTCCTGGCTGAGGGTGCTGGGCCATTCCGTGACACTCCTCCCCCTCCCCAAGGTCCGACGCACTCGGTTGGACCCCACCGGGTCGTACCGAGGTAGTCGGGGCTCCCCAATCCCCTGGTTCCCGGGCCGACTGCCGCGATAACCCATCTGCATTACCGTTCTGCGACCCGGGCCGATATTGGATTGTGAAATTGAAGGGTTGGAGAGCCAGGCTCCACCGCAGCAGGCGGCCGTTCTCCCCCGCCACTCGGTTGAGCCACACCAAGGGGTTATGGTCGGTCATCACGGTGAAGGACCGACCGTAGACATAGGGTTGGAGCTTCCGTAGGGCCCAGACCAAGGCCAGACACTCCTTCTCCACGGCAGCATACCCCACTTCTCGTGGCAACAGCTTCCGACTAATGAACGCCACCGGATGGTCCCCCCCGTCGTCCCCCACTTGACTCAGGACAGCTCCCAGTCCGAACATGGACGCGTCTGTGTGGACAACAAAACGTTTATTATAGTTGGGAGCTGCCAGCAGGGGAGCTTGGGTCAGGGCGGCCTTCAATTGTCGAAAGGCCTGTTCGCACTCCGGGGACCACAGGACTTGGCGGGGCAGGGATTTCTTGGTCAGGTCAGTCAGGGGTTTGGCCAGGTCACTGTAATGGGGTACAAATTTCCTTTAGTACCCCGCGGTGCCCAGGAAGGCGAGAACCTGGGTTTTAGTCACAGGGGTGGGCCAATCCAGGATAGCCTCTATCTTGGCGGGCTCTGGCCGCTGTATCCCGCACCCCACCCGGTGACCCAGATACTGCACCTCGGCCATCCCCACCTTACATTTCTCCGGCTTTAGGGTCAGGTTGGCATCTCTAATCCGGCCCAGGACAGTCCCTACATGATCCAGATGCTCCTCCCAGGTCTGGCTATAGATGGCTATATCATCCAGGTATGCGCAAGCGAATCCCTGGAGGCCATCGAGGAGGCGATCGATTAACCGCTGGAAGGTAGCAGGGGCGTTCTTCATCCCGAACGGCATGACTCGAAATTGGTACAAGCCGAATGGGGTGATGAAGGCCGACTTCGGGGTCGCCTCCTCGGCAAGGGGAATCTGCCAATACCCCTTGCACAGATCCACCGTGGTCAAAAAATGACCCCCGGAGATCTGATCTAGCAACTCGTCGACTCGGGGCATCGGATAAGCGTCTGTAATGGTACAATCGTTTATCCGCCGATAGTCGACGCAGAACCTGGTGGTACCGTCCTTCTTGGGCACCAGGACCACGGGCGACGCCCATGGACTGGCCGACGGCTCAATGACCCCCAGCTCCAGCATCTCCCGGATCTCGGCCCGCATGGACTCGCGGACCGCTTCCGGGAGCCGGTATGCCGGTTGCCGAAGGGGTCTCTGACCGGGCGTGTCCACCTGATGGACAGCCTGATCCGTGTATCCCGGGAGAGCCGAGAAAACCCCCGGGTAGGCGAGAAGCAGCTGTCGCGCCTGCGCCTGTTTCTCGGGTCCTAACTCCTCCCCCAACTGTACCTGGTCCACCCCGGAAGGCTGCTTGGCTACCCCCGGAAGTTCTTCCAGCGGAAACGGTTCCATCTCCTCGGCAGCCGGCGCGCATATGGCATCCACCATCTCCGGCCGCTCATGGAAGGCCTTCAGCATATTGACGTGGAACGTCCGCTGGATTCTGGTGTCGGCGCAGCTAACAACCACATAGGTGGTATCCCCCAGCTGGGTTACCACCCTGTAGGGACCTTGCCAGGCCGCCTGCAGCTTGTTCTGCCGCTGTGGTTTTAACACCAGAACCTTCTGCCCCACGCAGAACGAGCGACTGCACGCAGCGCGATCGTACCACGCCTTCTGCTGAGCCTGAGCCGTCTCCATGTTCTCCTGCACGAACCCCTGGAGTTCCGCCAAGCGCTCCCGGAGCTTCAGGACGTACTCCACCACAGGGACCCCATCCTCCTCCGGTGCCCCCTCCCACTGAGCCCTAACCAGATCCAGCGGCCCTCGCACCCGGCGCCCATACAGCAGCTCAAAGGGGGAGTAACCGGTGGATTCCTGGGGAACCTCCCGGTAGGCGAACAGCAGGTGGGGAAGATACTTCTCCCAATCCCTGTTCTCGTGCACAAAGGCCCGGATGAGCTGCTTCAGGGTCCCATTGAACCGCTCGCACAGCCCGTTTGTCTGGGGGTGATACGGGGCGCTGTGCAGCGCCTTAACACCACAGAGACGCCAGAGCTGCTGGGTGAGCTCGGCGGTAAACTGGGTACCCTGATCGGATAGGATTTCTCGGGGAAACCCTACCCTCGTGAACACCCTGAGGAGCGCGTCCGCTACGGTGTCCGCCTGGATGTTGGCCAAGGCCACAGCCTCGGGGTACCGGGTGGCATAATCCACTACGGTAAGAATATACCTCTTACCGGTGGCACTGGGCCGTGGCAACGGCCCTACGATGTCGACCGCCACCCGGCTAAAGGGCTCCTGGATAATGGGCATGGGCCGCAAGGGTGCCTTCGGATGATCCCCGGCCTTCCCAGCTTTCTGACAAACTGGGCAGGTGCGGCAGTAGTCGCGGGTGTCGTTGCTAAGGCGGGGCCAGTAAAACGCGCGCGCCAACCTGTGCCGGGTTTTACTCTGGCCTAAGTGACCCGAAAGGGGGATGTCATGGGCCAAGCGCAGAAGCTCCTGCCTGGGGCCCTGAGGCACCACCAACTGCTTCTGCGGGATCTGCTTCTTCTTGGCCCCCTCCCTCACGGTGTAGCGGTACAGCAGCCCATCCTCCCACTCTACCTTGTCTTTCCCCTGGCCGTCCAAACCCTGACCAGCTGGGTCCCGGTAGCCCTGTAATGTGGGATCGGTCTGGGTCTGGTGGCGGAGCGTCTCCGGGGTACTCCACGGGGAAGGGAGGACAGGTGGGGGGGAAGGGATCGGATCCCGCTGGGTAAGAGGTGATGGCGGTCTAGGCTGTCGGGGAGGTCCTGGGGATCTGGGACGTCGGGGAGGTCGGCCACGGTTGTGGGGTCGGGGAGGTCGGGGAGGTTTGGGGGGTTTGGGAGGTCGGGACGGTTTTGGCGGGGGTCTCACCTGGGTCCCATTCGGAGTGCCCTGGTCGTGACGTCGGCTCTGTTGCCTGGTGGTTACCGGGGTAGCTGCATCTGTGGAGTAGGCGGAAATAAGCTGCCCCAGATCGTTTCCCAGAAGCACCTCAGCCGGCAGTTGCCTCAACAACCCCACCCTCACCTCCTTCTCCCCGTTCCCCCAGTCCAGGTGCACCCGGGCCATCTCCAGCCGGAGCACTTTTCCTCCCGCCACCCGCACTGCAACCGTGCTTTGCAGGCGGTCGCCCGGCGGAACCAAGTGAGGCCGGACCAGGGTGATGGTAGCCCCGGAGTCCCGCAGCCCCTCAGCGGGCCGCCCGTTTATCCACACCGCCTGGCGGTGGTGACGGCGGTTGTCATCTGCGGCGGCCTGCACGGGGTCAGCCTCATACAACTGCTCCCATTCCTCCGGGGCCTCCGGCCACGGAGCTCCAGCGTCGCAGCAATGGGCCGCCGGCGATGCCCTGCCGGCCGGCCGGGTCAACTCCGGTCGGTTGGGGCAATATTGCTTGTAGTGGCCCTCCTGGTTGCACCCGTAGCATCGTACGTTGGCCATGTTGGTGGGCTGGCTGGGGGCCCGTGCTACCGGCGCCCGGACCACTGGTGGTGGGGGTGGTGGAAGTGGTGGGGCGGGTAAAGCTGGGCGGCCGGACAAGGTCCGCTCTCCCCCCGACAGCTTCCGGGTGTCCGTATACTCGTCGGCCCAGGTGGCCGCTTGTTGCACCGAATGGGGTTTCTTGTCGCGCACCCACTCTCGGATAGCGGAGGGCGTGTGCTCGAAGAACTGTTCGAGCAACAGCAGTTGGGTGATCTCTGTCACCGTCTCCGCCTGGCTTCCCGAGAGCCAGGTGCGCAAATCCCTCTGCAGCCGATGGGCCCACTCCACATGAGTGGCGCCGCTGGGCCGGCGGGAATTCCGGAACTTCATCCGGCTGGCTTCGGGGTCACGGCAAACCTGCTCAGCAGCGCCTGCTTGACGTGCGAGTAGCTAGTGGCCTCTTCATCCGGCACCGTGCGATAGGCCTCGGCGGCCCGACCGGTCAATTTACTCGCCAAAATCCGTACCCAGTCGGCACGGTGCACGTCATGCACTCGGCACAGGCGCTCAAAGTCTTGGAGGTAGCTTTCTATTTCCTCCTCGGCTTCCCGAAACTCCTTAAACGCCTGGAACGGCACCTTCCGCCCAGGGTAACGATCTGACGGCGAACGGCTACTCCGCCGGCTTCGCACTTCAGCCAGCCGCAGTTCGTGTACTCTCTCTCTCTCTCGCTCCTCTTCCTGGCCGAGTTCCCGACCCAGATTCCTCAGCTCCGCTTCCGATGGGGCCGGACCCATCATAGAGATCCGTTCCCGCATCTTCCGGCAGAAGTCACTGTCTTCGGGCTCGGCGGGGACGGTAGCCGGCGCTATGTCCGCAGGCAACGCTGCGAACGCCGCCTCCTGATCCATCCTCTTCAATTCTTCCATCAGAGCCTCCCGGCTCTTGGAGCCCGGGGCGCCGCCCCGGTTCTCCAGCATGCCACGCAGGACGTCCCGCTTGTAGGCACTGTACCCGATCATGCTGAGGGTCCCCCTGGGGCCTGCAGAGAGCTATCCCACCGCTGCCACCAGTATGACGGAATGGAGATGTTGTTCCGCCTGCGGGTGTGCTCTATCTGCGTGACCCCGTCGCTTACCGCTGGCCCGACTACCGAGTGACGCGCACTCGGCGTCTCGTGCGGCCTGGCGTGACCCTAGGGAAGGGTTAGCGGGCGGTGGAGGGGACCCCTGCCTAGAACCAGTCCGACCACTGAGCCATACAGCACTCAGCGTCCCGAGCAACTGGTTCACTGACCTTGCGGGTGTGGGACGTCTGCAGAGATCGGATCTGGCAGCCGCGGAGAACTATTCGGATCTTATGGGGAAACGTTTCGGTTCTTATGCGGGAAACGTTTCCGATCCTGGGGCGGGTGACTTTTCGTACCTTGGGTGATGGACTCTTCGGACCGGGGATCGGTGGAGAGTCGGATCGAGTTGGGACGGGCTTTTCGGGTCGGGGTTGGAGAGAGTTTCGGATCTGGCGGAATCAGCGGGGAAGTCGTATCTTACCGCTGTACCGAAGTGCGGTGCTCGGCCGCGTCCTTCGGTTCGGATCTCTGGAAGGTAGTCTGGGATCCGAATCTTCATCCGCAGCGCCTCTGCCCTGATACACGATGCAGGCACAGAGCGCTCGATTCGGATCGTATCGGGTGGTCACCGTATCCCGAGGCCGCGGGGGACACTCAGATGCGAAACACGGCGGAGACAAAGACACATTAGGCGAGGCTGGATGCAGTGCAAAATCTGCCTTTATTCTGTTCGGTTCAAACATTTATTAACTTTCACAGGATTAGAATACAATGGAACTCCTTGCCCGCCCTCCCGGGACCCATTGGCCGCCATCCTTCAGGGAGTCGCCAATTCGGACCGGATGGTCCGAATCGGCCATTTTGCGGTCCGAACCGGATGGTTCGGATCGGCCATTTTCCGAATCGAGAATTCTGAGCTGCGCCACAAGGATCGGAAAATGGCGGCGAGCAAGGCAAACAAAGGGAAAATACATGACACAATAAACCAATCGGGGAACACTGTATCACACCACACAATATCACATCTAATAAAAAGGATGTTCAAACTCCGTGCGTGCCACCGCACCTAACTGTCCGTGCGCACTGCCTCCTGGCTGAGGGTGCTGGGCCATTCCGTGACAGTTGGCTAAAAGAAGCCGTGGTAGAGGTACTCTATGCTTCCTGAAATTTCAAAAATTAGGGAGTGGATAGGGAGTGGGTAGAGAGGTGAGACAGTTCTATGGTCAAACAAGGATGGTGGGATCTCTCTTGAAATTGTTGGCTAGTGACACCAGAATGCCAGCTTCTTAATACAACAATAAATACAAATAAAAATAAAAGGTCCTCGCGCAGAATGGAAAAAATCTGTATTTCTTCTTCTTTGATATTCCCTCTAGATTCCTAAAATACATTAAAATGTACATACATTGCGCAGTATGTCTGAAAAATGGGGGATCAAAGCTGGAAAAAAGTGGCTATTCAACTCACTTTTTCCAGATCCACATATAAGCCGGCTCTGAGCAGTAAAGCATATGATGTAATGGTGATTTTGGACAGTGTTCGCACCGGTACCAGCAACCTGCTTCCCAAACGGTTCCTTCCAGGTCTGTGAGAACTGATGGTCTGGAGCCACCTCCAGAACTCAGGATTGTGGGTAATATGGAGGAAGAGTGGATAACCACACTTATATGTGGCTCTGGAAAAAGTGAGTTGAACAGCCACTTTTTTCCAGCTTTGATCCCCCATTTTTCAGACATACTGCGCAATGTATGTACATTTTTATGTATTTTAGAAGAAGAAGAAGAAGAAATACAGCTTTTTTCCATTCTGCGCGAGGACCTTTTATTTTTATTTGTATTTATAGTTGTGTGGACATAAGGAGTGGATCCATATGGGACCTTGCTGCAATCATTGTTTTTACGTTTTTGTGTTTTTTGGATCGTTTGTCATGTCTATTCAGTGATTTGCGCCCATTTATTTTCCTTTAATCTCATAATACAACAGCCCTTTTTTCGACAGTATAAAAGGTTTCTAGGAACTCTTGGCTTCTTCCTATTTGATATAAAACATATGAGAAGAGTATGGACTGTGGCGATAAATGCAGAGAGTGGAACAAAGTCCAAAAAGGTATAGCCATTTGGGTAAAAGTGTCATTTTGACGGAAGCAATTATGCCAAACCAGGAGATGTCAGTAGTTTTCCATTTAGATATGAGAAACTTTATCTAAGAGAGAAGTTAAGTTTAACTATATTAAAAGGTATAAACACTATTAAATGCTGTACGAGGAGGCAGAGGCCACACCTGGTGACCGTGCCCATTATTTATCTGGGCTTATTGTGGAAACATTCTTGCCTTGCTGTCTTCATGGGAAAGACTTTATGAGTTTATAATTAATAAGTCAGGTGTTAGGTGTTCCCTTTTCTTGGGTGACCCTTGTCCAGGGAATTTTTATAAGTGAAACTTTCACTACTGTAACGAGACATGAGGAGGAAATTATGTAAGTATGACTGATTAGATAAAGGTGTCTGTTATGTCTGCGCTCAGAGCTTGTACTGTCTTATAGAATTTTGTTGAGATTTTATATACACAGCCTGGCCAAAAACATGTCACACATTCTAATATTTAATTGGTGCAGCTTTGGAGATGATTACAGCACGCATTTGCCACTGCATCATTTGGATAAGCTCATGCAATGTCACAGCATTTATTTATGTCCAGAGTGGCATTAACTTGTGGCCAAGATCTTGTATTGATGATGGGAGAGTCTCGGCGCCGCGTAAAGTCTTCTCCAGCACATTATCCCAAAGATTCTCAATGGGGTTAAGGTCTGGACAGTGCGGTGGCCAATCCATGTGTGAAAATGATGTATCATGCTCCCTCAACCACTCTTGCACAATGTGAGCCGATGAATCCTGGCATTGCCATCTTGGAATATGCCCGCTGTGCCATCAGGGGAGAAAAACACATTGATGGAAAAACCTGCTCATTCAGTATATTCAGGGAGTCACGTGACCTCATTTTATACTGAAACCTATTTATCACTGCAGTAATTATCCAATGGAAGGCTCACACCTATTGGCTTAGTTAAATCCAGGTGGTGATTTTTTTTGGCCGGGCAGTGTACACTGGAGAATTTTTAAGGGAAAATAAGGAAATAAGATTAGGGTCTGGATTATCTTTGATCTATGTAAGCGTATTAAGTATCTGTTGGCGTGGATCTCATCACAAAACAAGACAGTTTGATCAAAAATATCAAATACTTCTGAATGTGGTGCCACGTTGAGACCTTGGACTGATGGTTCTATCCCTGGTACTGGGGAGCCACCTTAGTAACCTCAAGATCATTCATCTACAGCTGCATCAGGAACTTAACATTGAGTAGTGGACTTTGGTGCTTAACATCGGACATCCATCTCAAGCTCCAAGATCTGGAAATTAGAGATCTGCATCCAGCATATTACCGTTTTGAGCAACAATGAGAACTTGACATTAAGGAGTCATAGTGGGTGCTTGAATCCATGCCTCACCTCTTGCAACTGAACTGGCACATGTCTTTGATGCTGGACACTGTGGAGCCACCTCAACGAAACTAGGGAGCAACAATGAGTGATTAAACATGGTAAATTTCAAAATTTTCTTGCAAGAACAATAGTTTAGGCTCACACAGGGTCCATGGTCGCCGTTGCCTTAGAACAGGGATGTCCAAACCCCGGCCCCCCAGATGTCCATGAACTACAACTCCCATGCTACTCCATCCATCTAAAGCAGTCAGAGATTTCTGGGAGTTGTATTATTATTATTATTCTTTATTTATAAAGCGCCAGCATATTCCGCAGCGCTGTACAATAAGCACAGTATAGACAGGGTTACAATACATTGAACAACATTTGACAAACAGTACAGGAGGAGATGAGGGCCCTATTCCCGTAGGAACTCACAATCTGGGAGGGTTGGGGTTGGAAACAGGAGGAGAGGACTGTAAGGTGAGAGTGATTGATGGTTGCGTCAGTGAGTTGGGTGGTAGGCTTCCCTAAATAGGAATGTTTTAAGGGAGCGTTTGAAGGAAGAGAAGTTAGGGGAAAGTCTGACAGTACGAGGGAGAGCGTTCCAGAGAGTGGGGGCTGCGCGTGAGAAATCCTGCAGTCTATCATGGGAGTTGTAGCTCAGGAACCACTGTGGGCCGGAGTTTGGACATCCCTGCCTTAGACTAGGGATGAGCTGTTCGGGTTCGGACGGATCGGAGTTCGACCCGAACTTTGGCAGTTCGAAAGTTCGCAAATTTCGAACTTTTTGGGCGTGTTCGGTTCGGGTTCGAAAAAAAAAAGAAATTTTGAAAAAAGTATAGAAAATGCTTAAAAAAATACTAAAAAATCTAGAAATAAAGAGACTCTTTACTGCAAAATATTATAAGCAGCGGTTTATTAGATATTGAATTAAAAACTAATGTGTACGTGGAAAGATTATCAACTCTAAATGACCTCTGTTCACAAACAGGCATAACACCGGGTGTTTTGAGTCTGGTAATCAATTTGATACATTGTACAATATACTGAGGGTGGGGTGGTGTCTGGTGTCTGCTTCTGATTGAGATTTGAGAATTAATTTCCCTAAAACATCCTAATATGCTGCATTTAACTGGTGTTTGAAAAAAATCTCAAGCAATGTTATTTTTCACCTCGGGATTAAACATTCACAGGGTTATTCAGAGAGCGGTGAAAAGCAGGAGAATAACTGGAGAAGTGAAAATTCTAGGTCAAAATAGCCAAACCAGAAAAATTCTACCATTTATCTCACTTTCCAAATTGGCTATTTGGTCTAGATTGTTCTCTTGGCTTTCACCTCTCTCTCAGGGTTGTTCAGAGAAAGGTGAAAACCAGGAGAATGGCAGGAAAAGAGAACAATCTGGACCAAATAGCCAATTAGGAAAGTGAGATAAGGCTAGGGTCAGACTAACGCATTTTTCGCAGCGACCGTCAAAAAGTGCGTCCGAACGCATTGCCGTATTTTTTCACAGATTGCGCGAAAACGGTCATACGATGCGCATTTTTGTGCGTGATTTTTTACGGATCCAAACCACGAAACTTTGGGTGTCTGGACGTTATGTTGGCCGGACATGAGCAGGGTCTGACTTCTCCAAATCACGCACACACGCCGCTAGTGGACGCAGCGCACTCTGTACGTCCGTACTAGCGGTTCTGCATTCTCGAAAAAATGCGTTCATTTTCCACTTGCGTTGCGCAGCCGGACTTTCGTGCGACCGTACTTCGTATATTGGCCGTCATTGCCCGTCATCATTTGCTGCTAGTGCGGCCGTGATTAAGTGCGCCTAAACGCATGTTAAAAATTCGCTAGTCTGACCCTAGCCTAAATGGGAGAATTTTTCTGGTTTGGCTATTGTGTCTCCTATTGTGTTAGGAGGCAAAATAAATATAAAATACATATGTGAAAAAATAACTTTATTAACCCTTTCGCTGCTGAGGCATTTCCCGCCTCTGTGCTGAGGTCATTTTTTTTTTTTTATAAAACAATTTTTATTGGTTTTTCAATAATACAGCAACAAGGTGCTCATGGAAGCCCATAGAGCGGTGCATAATCTCAGGGAGCCAGGAACAAGAGTAAACAGAGAAAATAAAGAAACTGAACCTGTTTTCTTTCCCTGAGACATAACGGTGCCTCGAGAGGACATGCGAATCAATTATATAAAATAACATTATTAACAACAAAAATAATACAGAGAGAAAAAAGAAAAAAAAAGTTAAAAACACAACCTAAAAAAATAAATAACTAAAAAATAAAAAAATCTTTAGATCAAGGTCTCTGGGACCAACAGTTCTAAACCCGATTACGAGATATCCTGAGTCGTAAGCCAAGGTTCCCAGATCTTTGTGCATTGTTGGAGCGTGTTGTGTAATTGTGCTGTTAGGCGTTCCATTTTATAGAGATACCACACCTTCGCAACTATCTCCGGTTCAGACGGAAGGTCTCGTTTCCAGGAGCGTGCCATACAAATGCGGGTAGATGTACAAATACGGTGGGCTAATCAAAGGGAGGAGCGTGATAGACCATGTCGTCTAGACGGGCTATTAAGTAAAGCCAAAGCAGGATCAGGGGGTACTGACAAACCCAGAGCACGAGAGATCATAGCAAAAACTGAAGTCCACAGGACGGTTACCGGCCAACACTCCCACCACATGTGGTAAAACGTACCACGCAGTCCACAACCCCTAGTGCACAAGCCAGTTAGCGTGGGATAGATTTTCTGTAATCGGACCGGGTCCAGGTACCACCTGGAGAGTAGCTTGTAACAATTCTCTTTTATCAGAGTACATGTCGTTATCCCCATCGAGGACTCCTTTATCGCCTCCCATTCCTCCCGGGTTAGTTGGCGACCCAGGTCTATTTCCCATAGGTGCTGGTACGAGCACGGGTACTCGAGAGATGGGCGGAGGAGAAGATTATATAATTGGGATATCGCTCCTGCCGTGCTTGAACCTCTCATTACCATGCTTTCAAATGAGGTCACTACAGGGGTGCCCATAATTAAGCGGCTATATACAAAATGTCGAATTTGGGAATATCGGTGAAACTCCCGTAAAGGGATATTGTGTGCTTCTCTAAAGTAATCCCAACGGGGAATTTCCCCTGCAATAGCACCGCTCCCAATGTCGTAAAGCCCTTCCTTTGCCACCAGTCAAAAGCTCGGCCCTCCTCCCCATTCCATGGGAGAAAGAGCGGGTTATCTCTCAAGGGTAGTAGACCAGATGTAGTGGTGGTTAGAGACATACGATATTTAACCTTAGACCATATAGACAATGAATGAGTGGTGGTGGGCAATAAACGATCTCTTTCTGTCGAGGAGATCTGTCTCCAGGGTACCTGTGATAAGCATGAGGGGGCAATACAGTCGTTCTCTATATCAACCCAACAGACCTTACCCCTTTTAGAGGACCATTGGAGTTGTTGTCAATTGTGCCGACTTATAATACAGAGCTAGGTCAGGGACCGCAAGGCCCCCATGTAGTTTAGGACGGCGTAGTATCAGTCTGAATACTCTCGGTTTCTTGCCCTGCCATACATAACGGTAAAAGGCTGACTGGAGGTCGTGTAAGATCGTCAGTGGTAAGGAAACCGGTAAGGTGCGAAAAAGATACAGAAGTTTCGGGAGTGCTGTCATTTTAAGCGCATAAATGCGACCCATCCAGGAGATGGAGTAAGAGGACCATTGCCTTAATAGGGATTTAACGTGTTTAATCATGTCAGGATAGTTAGAGGTATAGAGCTGAGATATGTGAGCGGTGAGATAGATCCCCAGGTATTGGAGTCGGTGAGGACACCAGCGGAAGGTAAATGAGTCCCGTAAGAGTGTCACAACCTCTTGAGGCAATGAAATATTTAAAGCTTCAGATTTGGCGATATTAATTTTGTAGCCAGAGAGGGAACCGAAGGAGGAAAGGCAACTGTATAGGTTCGGTAATGAAATAAGGGGTCGGGTTATCGTGAATAGGATATCGTCTGCGAAAAGGCTCAATTTATAGTTTTTGTCGCCCACTGCTATTCCTGAAATATCCGGGTGACGTCGTATCTGCTCTGCCAGGGGTTCAAGGCATAGGGCAAACAGAAGCGGGGACAGGGGGCAACCCTGACGCGTACCATTTAGAATGTCGAATGGTCGTGATCTCCCTCCCATAGTCGTTACGGAGGCCGTTGGTGATGTGTAAAGCGCACGAACACCCCCGATCATCCCGTCACCCACCCCAAACCGCCTCAAGACCTCCCATAAATATGTCCAGTCCACTCGGTCAAAGGCCTTCTCGGCGTCGAGGGAAAGCAGTAGCGATGGTTGTTTGGAGGCGTGCGCTATAGAGAGTAGGTTCACTGTGCGGCGAATATTATCAGGGGCTCCACGAGACGGGATAAAACCGACCTGGTCGGGATGTACTAGGGATGGCAGATGACGGCTCAGATGCTCAGCTAAGACCTTTGCGTAAATTTTCATGTCTACATTCAGTAGTGATATTGGGCGGTAGCTAGCGCAAGTAGAGGGATCCTTCCCTTCCTTGGGGATCACCACTATGGAGGCGGCCAACAGCTCTTTGGGTGGGGGTTCTGCCTTCTAGGAAGCCGTTATACATATTAGCTAGAAGTGGGGCTAATTGAGTTCGGAATTTCTTATAGTATAGGGGGCTAAACCCGTCCGGGCCTGGGGCTTTAGATGTTCGGAGTTCTTTCAGTAGTGGGAGGATCTCCTCAGTAGTAATTGGGGTCGCCAGTGCGTTCGCCTGCGGTCGGGTCAGCGATCGTAATGGTAAGTGTTCCAAAAATTATCGAATCTTGTGCTGTTTCTGGTCATCAGGTGGGGCTATTGTGCCGTCATACAATTTAGTATAATAACGCGCAAATTCTTCCGCTATTTCTGTCGGAGCTACTGCTGGGGAGGTCCCTAGTCTCTGGATTTTCGCTAAGGAGTTACGCTTACGCAGTGCACGCAGTTTGCGAGCTAGCATTGCGTCTGGTTTGTTACCCTTCTCAAAAAATAGTTGTCTGACTCTACGGAGATCACCTAGAGCCCTCTCTGTCTGTAGGGAGTTCAGTTCTCCTCTGGTAGTCACTATTCGGTTCCAGATCAATGGGTCAGGTTGAGCTTTATGTGACCTCTCTAAATTAGCGAGAGTAGTGGTCAGATCAGTCATTTGGGTGCGCAGTTGCTTATAATGAGCCGCTTGTAGAGCTATTAGCCGGCCCCTTAGGACTGCCTTATGGGTAGTCCACAGCAGATCTGGAAGGTAATGTGTGGGGTTGTTATCCAGAACGAAGTTGGCTAAAGCTAAATCCAATTCAATTGCGACTTCCGGTCTCAGCAACAGGGCGTCAGGGAGACGCCAGGGAGGGCGGGGAGAGCCCCTAGACCCATCCGCCAAGACCACACAGAGGGGGGCATGATCCGACCAGGTTATCTCATGGATCTTAGCAGATAGCACCTCCCTTGCCGCCCTTTGGGGGACAAAGAAAAGTCAATTCTCGTATATGTCATGTTCGGATGGGAGTAAGATGTGTAGTCTCTTGTCGTGGGGTGTAGGAGGCGCCATGCATCTACTAGATGTGCTTGTTGCAAAAAATCTTTAAGGAGTGGGCGGTTAGGGTGAGAATCAGACAGAGTAGGGGTAGTAGATCTATCTAAGACCAGGTCAAGGGTGGAGTTAAAGTCGCCCCCGATGATCACCTCCCCCCTGGGGAAAGGTTCTAGCAAAGTCAAGAGCCGGTCATAAAAAGCAGGGTCCTTGGTGTTAGGAGCGTAGATGTTGAGGAGTGAAATCGGTCTATTGTCAATAGTACCCTGAAGAAAAAGGAACCTTCCCTCCTTATCCGACACTTTTCTACAAAGTACAAAATTACCCCGGGAGCGGAAAAAAATAGAGGTTCCCCGGTGTTTCGTATGTGCACAGGCATGGTAATGCAGCGGGAATCGCTTATCAAAAAATCTTGGGGAGTTACCCTGAGTGAAGTGCGTTTCCTGGAGGAGGAGAATGTCTGCTCCCATAGAAACGTAGGATCGCATCGCCTTACGTCGGTTCATTGGATTATTAAACCCTTTTACGTTATGCGAAATTACATGTAGTGGCATTGATGGGAAGAATATAGGGGAAGCAGCTGTGAGCTAACAGTCTCTGCCGGGATCAGACAGGGCAGAGGAGTTAAGGCATGGGAATATGACAGTAAGAATCCTAGTACACGCGTGTGGTATAATAAATCACATTCAGTAACAAATGACCACAGTTTACCTGACCTTTCGAGACCTTGATCGGAAAAGAAAAAAAAAAAGGAGAGAAAAAGAAAAAATGAAAAAAAGAAAACCAAGAAGTAAAAACATTTGCAAAAAGGAGGAAGATAAAACAAAAAAGGAAAAAATAAATAACAAAAAAACCACAAAAAACATATGAACTCGGATTGAAAAAAAGTACAATCCAACTAATATTCCGTCCATGAGGGAAACAGTCTCGGACCTCATCCGACCCCCGTAGTCATCTACTTCGGGGGGGAAACCGAGAAGGGCGCCCAGAGCCATGGGCGGAGGGGTGGTCAGCGACATCCACCAAGTGGCGTCACCAAGGTCAAAATCCAGGTCTCGTTTGGATCCAATCGGAGGTTCATCATCCCAATGAGGCTGTAGTTTAAAAAACTTAGACAAGATCCGTATCCAAATGTGTTACAATACCGTCAGGGTCCCTGCGGCCTCTTGTAGGCCCCATGTGGCAAAGTGAAGAGACGGCGTTCATGGTGGAGGGGGTGGTGAGGAACGCGGTCGTCGTTCTTTTGGCGAGGCCTGAGACCATTCAGTCTCCATCCTTTGCGGTGTGAAGGACCCCTCTCGTGGTGGGGAGGGTCGCGTGCCTGCCAGGCCCAGAGCATGAAGAAAGCGGTCAGCCCTCTGCAGATCTTCCAGAATATGCGTAGTGCCGTGATGGGATACCACAAGTTTAAACGGGAACCCCCAGCGATATCTGATGTTATGCGCAATCAGTTGTTCCGTGATAGGTTTAAAGGAGCGGCGATTTTGTAAAGTAGTTGGAGAGGGGTCTATAAACAGTTTCGGCATAACGTTGTCAATGGACGGAGTTTGCTTTCTGGCGGCTGCGACCACCGCGTCTTTTATCCCATAATAATGAAATCTAGCAATAATATCTCTAGGCCGATCTCCTGGTCGTGGTCTGGGTCGTAAGGCTCTGTGAACCCTGTCGAATAAGCAATGTTCTGGGGGTGTATCAGGCAAGAGACTGAGCACGTACCTGTGCATAAAGTCCTGTAGGTCAGTAACATCTTCTGGGACCCCTCTGAGGCGCACGTTGTTCCGTCGGGATCTGTTATCTTGATCTTCCTGGGCGCGCTGGAGTTGGTGCACTTCTTCAGTGAGAGCCTCCAAGTGTTGAGCCATTTCGTTGTAAACTTTTGCTGAGGTATCGTTTGCCCTTTCTAGGGCCTCCGTTCGTGCCCCGACCGCATCAATTTCGGCCCTTACTGCCGCCAGTCCCTCCTGTATGTCTCCCTTGATGTCAGCTCGAAATGTGGAGAGTAGTCTTTCTATGTCCCCTCGTGTAGCCGGGCCGCTGTCTGGTGAGCGCGGGGTGGCGGACGCCATCTTAGGTGAGGCAGAGGATTCCCGGCCTGGCGTGTGGTCGCCAAATAGAGCAGGGAGGCGGCCCGGTGGAAGTTTTTTTTTTAATTTTGGGGGCATCTCCAGGTACCTGGTGCAGTCCGGGGGCCGAGGAGAGTACTCAGTGCCAGGGACGATCGGTCTGGGCTGCAGGATTGCTATTGTTTGCTGGGATGAGTCCGGAGCTCCGGGATCACGTGGCCATCTTGGTTAGCCGCCGGACACGCCCCCCGTGCTGAGGTCATTTTTACCGATTTTGCTCATCAGGTTTAAACGTGTTTTGAAGGCTTATTTTAGTATATGACCCAGACATATTATATATCGTTCTTTCCGTCAGACTCGGCAGATTCATAATATGTCATTATTATATGTATACGTCATGTCCTATCTGTATATTATAACAAAAAATGCAATAAAATATGAATTTCAATAATTTACAACGTGTAAAATGTTTTTTTTCACATTTTAACATGCGAGCAATTGCGGTTATATTTTGTATGGGGTGCGCTTGTTAAAAAAATTAGAGATGGGGTTCTCGTTACTTTTGTTTTGGGGAAAATTACGCGATTTTTAACAAACGCACCGCATACAAAAATCGTTAGTGCAGCATCATTGTCACATTATAATTGAAATGGGAACAATATTGCTGCATTAACAAAACAAAAAAAAAAAAAACTTGTTTATTTTTTTTTAGAATTTGTTTTTTAAATATTTGTTTATTTTTTTTTCATACTCATGTTTGGTATCGTTGGAACGGCCATGCTCTGGCCGATCCAACAATATCAAACATTAACCCCTAACTGCCACGGATCGGGAGATAGGGAGTTCATTGGAACCCCCTGTCTCCACCATTGATGGCAGTTAGGGGTTAACTCCAGGACTGGCGTCATCGTGCTATGCACGATGACGCCAGTCCTCAGGGGGCATTCCCAGAAGCTTGGCCGACATCCAAGATGTCGGCCAGCTCCGGGAAAGGATCACGAACCGGCGCTTTTCGGCGCCGATACGTGATCCAGCCCCCATGGGTCTAATTCCAGGTACCGTTAGGAAGGGCAGGCTGTGCCCTTCCAAATGGTGCCTGTATTAATCCCTGCAACACCGGCGATCGGGAGGGAGAGAGGTCCGAAGGACCTCCCTGCCCTCCCTTTCAGGCGCCTCCTCCGCACATGCGAGAGGGGGCGCCTGAATTAGATGTCATCGCGCCGCCGCGATGACATCTAATTAGCCCGGCGGCGGTTCCGGGTGCTGGGCTGACATCGAGGATGTCAGCCCGCACCGGGGGGCACAGCGATCGGCCGGAACCCGGCCGATCGCTGGCCCCAAAGGGAGGACGCGCTCAGCGTGTCCTCCGCAAGGAACGTTACCTGCGGGTGGACGTGCTGAGCGCGTCCTCCGCAGCGAAGGGGCTAGAAGACGTTTAGGAAAGCACATTACATAGTTACATAGGCTGAAAAAAGACATGCGTCCATCGGGTTCAGCCTCTCCCACATCACCTACTGCTGTTGATCCAAAAGAAGGCAAAAAACCCCAGTCTGAAATAACACATGGGAATAATAACATCACAACATGTAAACGAAACATAATGGGAGATAGACTGTGGAAACTGAGCTAATGTTCATATTAATCCTATTAAAAAAAGCAAAAAAACCCCGGTCAGGTGGTATTTTACCTTTCTCAGTCTGTACCAGGGGTCAGCAACCTTGGCTCCCTGATGTTTTGGGAACTACATCTCCCAAGATGCTCAGTCACCCATTAGGCTGACTGAGACACATGGGAAATGTAATTCCCAAAACATCAGGGAGACAAGGTTGCTGACCCCTGGTCTATACAATGCAGACATGATTCGATGACCCGGCTGTAAGCTCTGCGGGAAGGTGGCATGATGCATTCATATGCGGTGAACATGCGTAACCTTGAAGTCACTCTGATACCAAACAGGGTAATTCAAAGAGGTTCGAAAAGTCACCGCACGTTCGGTGACTTTTCATTCTCTTCAATTCGGTTCCTTTTGCCGATCCCATTTCGGTGACCCTGCGGTGTATTCAGCAAGCACCACAGGGTCCCCGAATTGCAGGGAAAGGCTGCCGCAAACCTGACGAAAACTAACCGCAAAACCCGGCGAATGCACGCCGAAAACCCTCAAAAACATCTGTATTAACCTGCCGAAAACCCGGAAAAACCCGAGCAGGAGCCGATCACCCGCAGCTAAGCCGCCGGAAAAAGCCGAGAAAGCCAAGACAGCAGACAGAGTAAAGTGAATAAATTAGAAAAACAGTTTGCATGAATGATTGAAAAGTGAAACGCTGTTTGCAAAGAGTCCAGATATTAGAGCTGGTGTCAGGCGCTGGCACTTGGTATCTCCAGATCCAGTAGGGGCTATCCAGCCTAGTGTCTCGTCCTCCGAGGGTGAGATGGTGAAGGGAAAAATACAAAAAGGAGAAATATTGCGCAGCCAGTGATAACTCAATGAGTAGATTAGGTGGAAGGGAGATATACTCACACTTTAAGGTGCCAATTTGATTAACAGGCACCAAACAGTATGCAGATCAGTGGATTAAACTCAGGGGCACCGATTCCCCTCTCAGCGATCCAGGAGCAGAAGATCCAAACCTCCAAGATGTCTTTTCAGAATGTAGGAAGGATAAAATCATCAGGAAATCAGTCGAGATGATAAAATCCAAAAACAGTTTATTAAAACAATCTTTAAAATACACCTCAAACGCGTTTCGCTACTCAGAGCTTCATCAGTGGGTGTAATATGTCTGATATGAGAGAACACTATATATAGCTACATTGCTGAAGACCCTTAGTGCAACTTCAGGGTAATTGGCCTAATTAATGCCAAACATGTGTGCAAACAATTAAAACAAATAAGAACTAATACTAGTAAAAACAACTAAATATCCATAAAAAAGACATCACAGTACACAGATATAGCCAGCAGAGTTGAAATAGTGCAAAAAATAGTAGTATATCGGTAAAAATCCGACGCTGATGTCAACAACTGCAGAGAAAGCAAATTATCAGGAAGGCATTCAGAACCTAATTAAGTGCCAGGATTAGAGTGTCTCAAGGACTGTGAAATCCTACTAGCAGAGTGATATAAATCAGAAGGAGACCTGTAATGACAGGGTGCAGAAACTACCAGGAGAATAGAGGCACTGGTAAAATGTCCAGCTAACCCCTGACAGCAAGGTGTCTGTAAACACAGATAAAGAGCCTGATAAAAGGAGAATTGATAACAAAGCCCTTGCTGTGAGCATCACTTAATCATAAAGCTAGGCTCAGTGAATAAATTAGGAGGGAATGATAACACCATTTGCAAACACTGTCCAGAGTAAGGAATAATAGTGGACATAAAGGACAGAGATCGGAAAAAATAAAATAAATTGGACCACAGCACTTGCTATTCCCAGTCGGTCACCCTCACTGGTACGGAACATGCCCTACCCTTGATTGCATTTGAGATCTGACAGGATCATTCACTTTCAGGATGGTATGGCCATAGACAAAAGCAGTCCTAAAAATAGTGGAAATGTCCTAAAAAGCTCCTGATCCGAGAAGGGAAAGAATATACTTAGAGCTTAATAATATGCTACAGAGCATACATCTGACCTACACTGAGATACGAGCATATAAAAAAAATTACTAACAAACATCTAGAACTGGTAATAAATGAGAGTGGAGATGATACCACAAAGGAATGATCCTGCTTAATAAAAACAAATATATATGAAAGATTAAAGAAAATAGAAGGAATGTAATAAAAATGCATAATGAGCGGCACAGTCTGGACATATTCAATACGATGGAAAACATATCATGGCTAGCCTAAACAGAGTAGTGAATGGGGGATACAAAATAACACAAGATAAATATAATGTATGGAAGATAATGTATCAACTTGAAAAAGGACTCATAAATAACAACTGAAAGACAGCGGGGATGAACACTACACGTAATGTCCATCAAGGAGGGGGGATGCATTATAATTTTGGTTGCTGATTATCAGTGGACAGCTGGTTTTCATATCCTTTCTATTTAAGGTGTTTTTACTTTATTACAACTGTCCAACTGCGTTTTTTACTTCTTTGCAAGTGTTTATTCGTAGAATTGAGTTACAGGTGTATTAATCCTATCTACCACTGTACTTAAATTCTAGTCACCACATCTTGTTCTTCACTCATCATTCTAATCATTCCGTTCGATTAGTAATATAGAATATAGAATATTTGATACAGTCCTAACCTCAACATTTGAGGAAAGGGATTTAGGGGTTATTATTTCAGAGGATCTAAGGGTAAGTAGTCAATGTAATAGAGCAGCAGGAAATGCTGGCAGAATGCTTGGTTGTGTAGGGAGAGGTATTAGACCCCCGGCACACGAGCGTTAACAGAGAGAGGAAGGAACGTCCGTGAAAGTGGGCGTTCCTTCCACTCTCTGCGCTCAGCGTACAAAGCGCGATCCTCCTATGGAGAATCGCGCTTTGTATCTTTTCAGCGTCCGTTTAGCTTTTTGACGGGGAGGGCTTTTTCACGTCCAGTGGAGGGCTTTCCCCGTCAAAAACCCACGGACGCAGGGAAGTGCGGGCGCACATGAGCCATAAATACGCTTGTGTGCCGGGGGCCTTAGCAGTAGGAAAAGGGAAGTGCTCATGCCACTGTACAGAGCACTGGTGAGACCTCACTTGGAGTACTGTGTGCAGTACTGGAGACCGTATCTCCAGAAGGATATAGACATCTTAGAGAGAGTTCAGAGAAGGGCTACTAAAATGGTGTACGGCTTGAAGGAGAAACGTTACCAGGAAAGGCTTAATGATCTTAACATGTACAGCTTGGAAAAAGACGAGACAGATGAGATATGATAGAAACATTTAAATACGTAAAGGGAATCCACAAGGTAGAGGAAGGGAGTATATTTAAAAGGAAACAAAGTAGCAAAACAAGAGGACATAGTCTTAGATTAGAGGGGCAAAGGTTTAAAAGTAACATCAGGAAGCATTATTTTACTGAGAGGGTGGTGGATACATGGAACAGTCTTCCAGTTGAAGTGGTAGAGGCCAAAACATTAATTGAATTTAAGCAAGCATGGGATAGGCATAAGGCTATCCTAAATAAAAGATAAATCCAGGTAAAGTATCCATGTAATTGGGCAGACTAGATGGGCCGAAAGGTTCTTATCTGCCAACATTTTTCTATGTTTCTATGTTTCTATATACACTTTGTTTTCTTTTATTTCCCTGCTTTGATAATAGAGCCATCTAGTGGCGCCACACAGACACTGCACTCTTTCCTTCACTGTTTGCAAAGAAACTACTGAGCGAAAATGTCTGAAATTTGCATATGAGGTCCAGGGAATGATAATAAAGAGGGCTGTTACAGAAAAAATAAGTGAACTTAAAAATAAAAAAATTAAAAATTCTGAAAAATGCTGAAAATATCCTAACAAATCTATAAATAAAGAGACTCTTTACTGCAGAATTTTATAATGAACGGTTTATTAGATATTGAATTAAAACGGGGATATTTTTAACATTGAAGCCTATGGGATTCGCCTGAATTAACATGCCTAATTAAACCACCGAATGGCAGGGCATTTCGGGAACCTTTCACTGCTGGGTTTGTGTTCTCTGAATAGCCGAAGCAGTGCTTTTTTATGGGGATTTCACTGCCCTCGAACAGGCACCGAACAGCCACCGTATGTGCAGGCAATTCGCCAGGATTTGGCGAATTGCCTGCTCTCTGGATAGCCGAATGGCCAAGAAAGGTAACCGTATGCTGATTTTCAGAGTTCGGTTACCTTTCTCAAGCAATTCGAATCTCTTTGAATTACCCTGAAAGTGACCACCGACCAGTTTTACCGAACCAAGATTTACAGAAAAAAATGACAAAAGGATAAAGAATTTAAAAAAACCCTGCTCTATCATCGGACAGTTATGATACATACGTCTTCAAACAATGTTTATCCCATGAGACAACGGAGAAGAACTTCTATTTTCACTTTTAATTTCATTAAAAAATTCCCTCCTATGACTCATGTGCTCAGGTGATTTTAGTAGGTTGTCGGATACACTGCTAAAGCCATTTATCCTTTACCTCTTAGTTTGATATCACTTGTAATGTGTTGATTAACTGGCGAAAAAGCAATGCAGGTGACACCTTAGATTGTAAGCGCTCGAGCAGGGTCCTCCCTTAGATTGTAAGCGCTCGAGCAGGGTCCTCCCTTAGATTGTAAGCGCTCGAGCAGGGTCCTCCCTTAGATTGTAAGCGCTCGAGCAGGGTCCTCCCTTAGATTGTAAGCGCTTGAGCAGGGTCCTCCCTTAGATTGTAAGCGCTCGAGCAGGGTCCTCCCTTAGATTGTAAGCGCTCGAGCAGCGTCCTCCGTTAGATTGTAAGCGCTCGAGCAGGGTCCTCCCTTAGATTGTA